>OY755174.1:16714377-16921828 GCA_963576735.1 Bedellia somnulentella | reverse complement strand
TTAGCATTTACCAGCCCCGGATCTACGATTTTTTCGAACCGGGGCAAGAACTTGATATAGCGCTCCCTCTCGTGAGCGTTTGATTAACACTAAGTGGCATTTTTGGTGGTCGAAATAATACTCTTTAATAAATTTGTACTCTTTATTATTTATTACTAATAACTATTTCTTTAGTGTGATATCAAATTAAATATAACAGCAACAATTAACAACGCTCCCGATATTCAAGACATTTTTTTTAATTTTCCTCATCTTTTTTTTTCTCTTTTATCTTACTACAGCTTTACACGGCGTCCGGCGTGCTTTCTTTTCCGCGAAAGAATCTATATGCAAGTCATTCTTACACAGATGTTGTAACAGGTCGAACGCACTTGATTTTTCATCAATTTCCGTTACTAGGTCTTTGAATACAAAAAGTGCCTGGAAAAAATCAACTGCATTCAAGCCTTTTGAATATTTTCGAGCTAGATCGGCTCCATGTTTCTGCAGATCATCAGTCGACATATTTAAAAATGCGTGACCACTGAGGAAGGCGATATTTTCATGTAGGCTCTTTGTTGTTTCATTTTACTAATTACTCGGACACGCAATCTAAAATAAACTAAACAACGATCGTCCCTTGGCGTAAAGGATTATTCGGCTCGGTTCGTGTAGCCTCTAGTGCTACATGTGACATACGGGGGAATCCCCGGCAGTGATACGTACGTTATCAGTATTACCAATTAGGCTACAACTATACAGAATGTACTAAATTGATTTTGGCGCCCTCTGAAACTGCCGCCCGGGACAAGTGCCCCGGTTTGCCCCCCCCCCCCCTAGATCCGGGGCTGACATTTACAGATTTCCATATGTTTGATTTTTGTTTATTCCAGGCGTGAAATCGAGGCGCTGCAGTCTGAAAACTACGCGCTGGAACGCCAACTGTTCAGCTACCAGAAGAGCTTAGCGTACGCGCAGGCGCAGGCGGAGGAGGGCGGCGCGGACGGCGAGGGCGGGGCTGCCGCGGATCGGGCGCCACGCTCGCACTCGCCCGAGCGCTCGCTCTCTACCGACACCGAGTACGCCTGAAACCAGCCGACCTGAAGGTCCCGAATTTCGAATTTCTGTCTTTTCGACTGAACCTGACATTTTGAGCGATTTTCTATTTTTCTAAAGGTTTTATGGCGAGTTCCTCGTCCGCACCGCTTTCCGCCGGTCGTCGCACTCTCGTTTGCTCGAACCTACTCGGTAGCCAATTTTATTAAACTTAACTACTTTTCTATGTGTCTGTACATAAAATATATTTAGATATCATATATTATGTATATTTCTTGACTCGAAACTAAATTCATATATTGCAACAGTCATTTGTGAATAAAAGTCTATTAACAATTTGAGTTTTCTTTGAACATTCCCATTAAAATATGTCAATGGATGTCAGTATGGTGCGAAAACATACTCAATTCAACGATGGCGCCATGGCAGAGGAACCAATTCTACTTTTACACTTTACTATCCACCTTTCCATGCTCTTTTATTTAATTAATTAATGGTCATCTTTCTACCCAATCTTCTTACAAAAATGGCTTTATTCCTTTTTGGTATTTATAGCCTTGAGTATATGTATCTCGTGTACAAAAAAATATAAAACAATATTGAACATTGTAATAAAATTAATGCTAATTCAACATCCACCAACTCCTTAGATGCCTCATAAAAATAGAACTATGCTTAATAACAACAGCTTTCTGTACCTTTCGAGGCATACTTTAGGTCACTGGGGAACGTTTGTTTAGCAAACTCAAAAATGTAATATTTAAATGTTGACCTAGATCGCTAAAGTGCCTGAATGTTTTTATACTGCAAATTCAACGTTGTGCGTTATGTGTTAAGGTTACATAGCTGACTAATTTGGGAATGGCATAGTTTTGTACAAAGTTGTGTTCAATGTCAACCAACTGTTCTTACATTTATAATAACGGATTTATTGGAAATAAAAAAGGGGTAGAAGAGATTTAGAGTTTATTACTCTTCAGCCGTAGTAGTGTCGGCTTAGAATAACACTACCCGCACAGTGAGTCTAAATTTCTTAGTTACTTGTAGCTACATTATGAACACTCATTCAAAATGTAAGTAGTAAAAACAAATATGATATTGTTATTTTCTGTATTTAGAATTTTCAATACATTGTTGGATTAAAAATCAGTGAATAGAGTTCGAAATTCACATGAGCGAATTGAAACAGGCATTTGAATGGCATAAATTTTGTAAAGTTCATCCGATCTGGAGCCGCTACACTGACGTGATCCCCAAACCAATTTCGGCTATTGTACGCTGTAGCATATCTTTCAATATCATTTCCATTGTTTGAATTTGAAAACATCGAGCTTTGTTCAAATAAAACATTTGTAATTTCATTATTTCAAATCATTTGCGTGTATACTCATACACAAATCAGAAATTACTGATTGTGGGTAGACATGAGTATGAAATATAGTCACGTCGATAAAATCACTGCGATCTGCCTTCCACAAAAGTCACAGTGACACGATTTGAAATAACTACGTTACAAAATAACAACGTTCCAAAATAACTATGTTACTTGTTTCGTTCCTTGGAACCAAAAACTGCGGTCACCATAAATAAGAGTGTGCGTGATATCAGTATGGCAGATTCTATACTGCCAATACTAATATTTATGATAATTCACGTATTTGATATTTTTACCAATTTTTAAATGTTACCGTTACTGTAATATTATTATGATAGAAGTTTATATACTAAACTAGCTGACCCCACAGACTTCGTACTGTCAAAAGTGTAGACTTTCACGTCGTCAAACTTAAATATTTAACTGTTCTGTTGAGGGTCTCTGTCATGCGATGAGAAAAAAGGTGTTTTTCATAGCGTCCTCACAATTTTTTCACTTCATAAGTTTTAAGTTTATAAGTATAGTAGTTTCGGCTGAGCATTGATTCTTAGTCAGTTAGTCTATTTAACCATTTTTTAAGAAAATTTATTGATTTCTTAATTTATCTAGGATAAAAAGTGTCCTAATGTTGTTATTTGATCATTATCTGGCTTCCTGTAAATTTTATTTTAAATGCGAATTTAATTGAAAAAAATGTATTATCTTCTAAGGTGTTTATTTAAATTAAGTGATGTCAAGGACAATTTTGTTCTCAATTAAATACTCACAATCAACAACATATTTATTTGGATAAAGATTAATATTCTGTTGATAAAACATTATGGCAATTATGCATTAAATTCGACCAAATTTATTTACCATAAAAATGGTTATAGTAAGTGAAACTTAAAAGTTAGACATATACTGTCGCAGGCCTTTTTTTGGATCATTTAAAGAGAAATAATTCTTTGATACATTTTTTTTTGAGTAACTTAAACCGTTTACGCAGCGCACACAACGGAAGCCTTAGTATGAATAATTATCCCCGTTTTTGCAACATTATTCGCTGATAGTTGGCTCCTGTTGGTTGCAGCGTGATGATATATAGCCTAAAACCTTCCTCAATAAATGGACTATGCAACACAAAAAGAATTTTTCGATTTGATTGGGTAGTTCCTGAGATCCTAGCGTTCAAAAAAACAAACTCTTTAGCTTTATAATATTAGTATAGATTTATATTGAAAGAAAATATTTATGATCTAAAATTATGCATTTAAACTGGTAATTATGAAAGCCTTTATTTAGACGTAAATGGCTAGTGTTTGCCACTGTTTGCCAAAGAAAATATGCCTTTCATTTGAATTCATTTCAAGAGTTAGGAATAAGCAGTTGAAAATTGTATTGTCTTCACTTATTACTTTCAAAATATTATAAGACAATCATGATGTTTTTGAAGGTAAAAAATAATTTAATATGATTTGGTGCGTCTTGTGTAAAGTAATAAAAACTATGAAGAAGGAGAAATGATAAAGCGCTTCTTTCACTCGCCGACATGCACGTGTTTCGTTTTAAAGAATAACAAAAGACCCTAATCTCGATACGTGTTTACATTTATGACAGTGTAATAAGAAAAGAAAATTTGAAATATTTTGAACGACCGACGTACAAGGCTCGGTAACAGAAAGGTACAACAGCTGCTGTTCCTTATTCACACACACTTATAATAATGCAAAATAATTGTAAAAGTTGATTCAACATAATAAACACGCCGCACTTACTTAAAATTATTGCGACAGTCCTAAGCCTGAAAATGTGTGAAAGTTATTTTGAATCAAATATTATTGTCCTGAGATATTTTCGTGACTTGATAATAACGTTACAAAGTCACTGAAATCACTATACAGTGACAACAGTGACAGTTACTATATTAGTATTTAGTAACCGAGGTGACAAAGTCACTGTGACTTTTCGTTGTTATTTTTATATAACCGTAACAACAGTCACAGTGAACGTAAAATAACAACTTCGCTCATGTGTGGGCCCAATTTAGCGAAACCATTTCTTTAAATTATGTCATTGAAATGAATACTGTATATGTGTGCTAAATAAAAAAAAACTTTTCTTTTTTTTTTCTTTTTTTCAGGAAGGAAGGCTTTCGAAGCTTAAATAATAAAATATTGGTTCAGTTGGATGAAGCTCGAGAGGTTTGCTAGTATAGAACAAATTGGCGATCCTTCATCCCTGTCTACTTCAATGGGGTATAATGGTTATATGAGTATGTGTATGTGGTCATTGAAGATCGTAAAGAAATGTCTATCAAGATTGTTCTCGACAAATTTTTGCTTACCTCGATTTACATTCACTAACCTTGGTAAAAGAGTATGGCCTCAATATTGGAAGTTTTTTAAAATTCAGACTTTGTGAGATGTTTTACTTTGTCACTTTTTGACGAGGATATCGTTTGGCTGGATCTTGTGATTAGGAGGCTAGTAAATAGACTCTAGAGGCTGCTGATTTTATCCATCATATAGACATATAGGGTGTCCCAAGAAATAGTGTCAAGCGGAAGTCCAAGGACAGAATATCCCTAGGGGTACCCGAATAACCCCCATGTATGTTCTGCGACTTTTTGTAGTTTTCGAGATATGATTTTTTTCATATTTTTTTGTTAAACCTTGGCTTATTTGACATTATTGGTCACAGAGACATCAATTGTTGAGATACAAGCTTGTTTTTTTTTCTGAAATAGGTGAAACAGTAGCACTTGCAAAAACAAAAGTAATTGTGAGCCGATATGCTACTAACAGGCCATTAAAAAAATGTTGAATCCTAAGTTTGTTTAAATGTTTAAATTAAAGATCTCTTTTGAAACGATGTAAAAAAAATCTTATACCAAAAGTTTCTTCAAAATTATTTTTAAAAACTTGCCAATTTCATCAGCTATTTGCCATGTAAATTTGATTGAGCTATCTCCACGACTTCATACTTGAAAAAATGTTTAAAACACAGTAAGTCGAAAAAACTTAATTAAAAGATTGGGCCGAATAAAACTAAAAAATATATATTATTGATTGTTTATTATTAAATCACAAAAAGTTTTCGAAATGTCGCCCCTCCTGCTCGATACAAATTCTACATCGCCTTAAAAAAAATCTTTTAGTCGTAAGGACGCTACCCTGTTGCTTTTTATTGTTTCTTCTGCTTGTCTTAGTTTTGTTCGTAGTTCCGCTATGTTTCTGATATCCTTGGCGTAAACTAATTCTTTATAATACCCTCAAACGAAGAAATCGATGGGGTTTAAGTCGGGAGACCGTGGCGGCCAGGCAAGTGGATCGGCCGTGGGGGGCCCATTGCATCTCATGCATATACGAGTACTACTTATGTATCGCAACTTTTTACGATCCTAGCAACCCACTTGAGATTGATTCACATTAATCAGTTATTTCATATGTTCCCTTTTATTCTTCTTCTGAGTACAGGCGCCTGCTTTTTTGAGCATATTATATAATTGCTCTAGATGTGTCATTCGTGTCTTCTACAAAAAAATACTATCATGTATTGGATTAGATTCCTTATAGGGAAAAAATATGCATAATGAATCCGCTAGTTTGTTTCTTAGTCTTGGGTAAAGACCTTTTTACGTGTATTATTTCAGATATCGTATCCTCTAATAAAATTACTTTATTAATATAATGTGTTTTCTTTGGCGCTAACTTTTAGAAGAAATAGAATATAGCAAGAAAACTGTATTACTGTTTTACATACATACATATACTCACGGCTATAAATCCATAGAATGGGTTGCCAGAGCTAAGGCATTAGAAATTCCTCAGCCACTTTTGGGAATGTGAAATATTACTGTTATAATTTAAAGAAAATTGGTACAAGAACTCTAAATGCGTTTAGCTTGGAAAATATTGAATTTAAAATATGTACAGAAAAGAAACCTTCGCTGGCAAAAGTTACGAAAGTTAAGATAAAGTTCTGACAGATTTTGTTTAAAATTTTAGATTTTTTTTGGTTCAGTTAAAGTTACAGAGTTTCCGAATTAAATGTATTTTAATTTAAATACTAGCTACACTTTCAAGCAACCCATGCTTTTCACGCGACGGTTGCTCAAAGTATGAAAAATATGGCACAGAGCGCCTCTCAATTTTTATGGTTATCTTATCACCCTAAACTGGGAATATTTTTTTAATTTTTAGATAAATGTGCCTCAAAAGCATGTTATCAGTTTTTTAAATTATATTTTCAAGTCATATAGGTGGTTAATATAGGACGTGGTAGTTAACAGTTGGGGAAACTATTTTAAAGAAACCTACATGACTAAGTAGTGCTTAGTCATTTACGTGATTTTTTGGTTCAGTTAAAGTTACAGAGTTTCCGAATTAAATGTATTTTAATTTAAATACTAGCTACACTTTCAAGCAACCCATGCTTTTCACGCGACGGTTGCTCAAAGTATGAAAAATATGGCACAGAGCGCCTCTCAATTTTTATGGTTATCTTATCACCCTAAACTGGGAATATTTTTTTAATTTTTAGATAAATGTGCCTCAAAAGCATGTTATCAGTTTTTTAAATTATATTTTCAAGTCATATAGGTGGTTAATATAGGACGTGGTAGTTAACAGTTGGGGAAACTATTTTAAAGAAACCTACATGACTAAGTAGTGCTTAGTCATTTACGTGATTTACTTACTTTACTTTAACAGTTTACGAGCTTTTCTGAAGTATTAAATATTACTTCTAGCACCCCTTTGGGAATATGTGGTATACGTTAAGATTGTTGTTAGCCTGGTAAAACAGCATCCCTGTAATTCCCACTACACATCCCAAGTTTGCCTAAGGGATAACTAGTACCAGTTATCTTTCTGTGTTCGCTACCTGCCAAATATTTTTAGTACTATGTACCAATCTGCAATTGCGTCTCATGATATGTGAATGACAGCCCCTATAACTATCCCTGACAACGGCAGCGGTCTTTATTAACTGGTAATGACAAGGCAGGGGTAGCTGAAAATCCCACCAGAAATCTAGTTACATTAATAACGATATGGTAAAAACAGGTAACTCAAAAATTGGCGCACTTTGAACCGCCGAGAAGACAGCAGAATGGGATGAAGCCACTAGCGAGGATACTATAAGACTGAAGTCTGGTAACTGGTTCTGAATAGTCAAAAATGGAAACTTGAATACTTCTATTTTGGATTCGAGTCCTGAAAAGGGCCTGAACGTCTATTTATTTTCTTAGAATATTTGAGAAAACATCGTGAGCAAAACCACAAACCTAAGTTTTGCTTAATTAATACGTTAATATAGTTAAAACACCAAAATACATTACGCTCTCTCGTTAAAAAATAACCAGCACTTAATCATGTTAAGACTAAAACGTCCATGCCTACAGCACAACACAAAACATAGGTTAAGAAGATGCCGAAGACTAGGGCTGCATGGTTTATATTTTAGCCTGTCCGATATTGGATGAAGAGAAAAATAAACTGAACGTCAATGTCAAATAAATGTGCTGTTATTGCGTTTACATAAACAATACGTTTTATTCAGAAATATAAATAAAATATGGCTCAAGGAAAGCTCAAAGTGAAAAGCAAACTACCTGCCGGTGTAAAAACCAAAAAGAACAAAGGACCAGCTTCTACAAAGCGTAGTAATGCTCCTGTCAAAAGTAAAGGGGGAGTTAAGAAGAATAAGACTAAAATTGCTGTTTCAAAGATGGTGAACAAAGCTGCAGAAGAACAAATTCGGGCATTAGCTACGGACACTCCTCAACTTTCAGCAGCCCAACAGCGTGTGGCTGCAGCACCGACAGCGCCCACTCCTGCAAAATAACTGAACATAACCTCCAAAACTGAGAAATTGTTCCTGAGTGTGATTTCTAATTGATTTAAGTGTGTACATCTGTATTGTAAATATATATTTAAGTATTTAAATTGTTTTTTGATTGTAAAAATGGACAAATATAAAATATCCAATTTCGAATAGGCGTTCAAGTAAAAATGTTTTGCTTGAACTATCAGAGTTGATTTCTCTTACATATATTCTCATCTGCTGTTCAGAGAGTCTACGTGTGGATTACCCATGCTTCTTTGTGATAGAGGCAGGCCTGTAGCAATTTAGTACAAATACAATATCACCTGATCTTAATAAGTATACCTCGGTTATATGGGTTTCCTTTGTCTCATCATTTAAAATCTTGATAAATTAACCACGCATATGACCTAGAAGAGATGCACAGGTGTACTCTTGCATGAGAAGCTGTCATGTTCTAACTGAGATATCAAAGCAGTTTATTTAAAAAATCTATGTAGTGATGGCTTAGAATAGCACATTCTCATTTCCTCCTGTGGGTGTAATGAGCAGGGCTGATCTGATGAATACAAAATAATCAATAAACTACAGTATATCTTATCTCACCCTGAGCCACGGGGATGGCTTCACTCACTGGCAAAATGTGGTTTCGTACAAATACCACATTTTTTTTTCTATTTTTGTAAATCATTGAAACACCATTATCTAAGGCAATACCTCATATATGTAAGATTTGTGGCGAATAAAAAAAAGTGTTTAAATGAGATCTAATAATTCAAATTAGTTGATTTTTGCTCATGGGGGGTAAAGTGACGATATTTTTCATTCTTCTTTATTTTTATTACAGACTAGTTTGACCTGGGCAACATTTTCTGTGTGACATAAGACCTAGTTTCTATAGTTTAGGTGTGATGTGTACCAAACATCTATTCAACCAAAAATTAATACCCATTACCACCTTAGTTATTAATGTAAGTTAACATAACATAAACATTCACGCCGAATATCCCCAAAGGGGTTGGCAGAGGTACTAATACTTCTGAACATCATGTGACTTTGTCACCTGGTGTTCAGAGTACCCACGTTTTGCATGGACAGTGTAATCACGTGATAGGGGGCAGGCCTATTGCGGTTTTGTACGAATGCACTGTCACATGACTAAGTACAACTCAGCCATGTGGGTTTCCTCACGATGTTTTCCCTCACCATTAACAACCATGATAAATTAACCACACATATGTCTTTAGAAAAGACAAATTGGTGTAGGCCCGACCCAGGATTTGAACACTAGTCGCTTGCACGATAACCGAGTGTTCTACCCACTGGGCTATCACGGTTGCTGCAATGTAAATTGTAATCGACAAAACACATACTAATGTTCATACTGTAGTACAGAAATAAGAAATAATTCATATAAACTTCGAACTTAAATTTTATTCCTTTAGAGACTGAATTCTTTAAAGGAACTCTTATACCTTTCACGTTCCTAGATACAAAAAAGTTGTTTCTTTTCCCTACACAAATCATAAAATAAACCTTTATCACCATTTTCACATTTCTATGTTTTAATTAAAAAAATTGCATATACACTTCACAGCCCTTTTTCATTGGAGATTCTGACATTCATTTCTTAGTGCTCATTTGCATCACCAAACACACTCATATACAAAATTTCAAGTTTCAAGGTACAATAGTTTCAGCTGTACGTTGATTCTTAGTTCGTCAGTCAATTTTGCCTTTTTTATATAAAGATTCTATATTTTTTACATAGTGGTATTCACAAACTCACGCCATTATTTCCCATTGGGGTAGGCAGAGACAATCGATCGCCTTTGTACGATCCTGGCAATCCTATCTAGCTTCATTTATATTACATCCTTCAATCTTTTCATACATGCTCTTTTATTCTTCATACTTGGCCTGCCTTTTTGAGTACATCCTCTATTTGGTCCAAATGTGTCCTACGAGGGTCCTTGTCTTTCCTCTGTTGTCAGAGTATGCAGTAAGCGGACTGGTAGAGGAAAATACCTCGGTTAAAATCTCGTTGTCTACTAACACTTCCTCACATATTGGTTGTAGTTTTTTTTTATGAAATATCAATTACTTTAACGTAATTTATTTTGGCCGTACTGTTGTAGGTGGAGATTCATAATTACATAATATAACATCATAGTTCACGCCGTTTACCCCCGAAGGGGTTGGCAGAGGTACCAATACTTATGAAAAACGTGACAGCGCCACCTAGTGTCCAAAGTAGGTACCCACGTTTCGCTTAGACAGTGTACTCAGGTGATAGGGCGCAGGCCTATCGCCGTTTTCTGCGAATACACTGTCACATGGCGAAGTACAACTCGCCCATATGGGTTTCCTCACGATGTTTTCCCTCACCATTAACAAACATGATAAATTAACCAAACATGTGACTTTAGAAAAGACAAATTGGTGTAGGCCCGACCCGGGATTTGAACTCACGCCTGCCTGTTTACAGGCGAGTGTTCTACCCATTGGACTATCATGTTGTTATTCATATAATTAATAACTATAAAATGAATCAAAACAGTCAAGTGCTTGTTGGACCTTAAATTTCACACAGTTTAGTTTATTTACAAACTATAAGGTAATACTCGTAAAAAGGAAATAAAGAAAGGAATATTTTTATTGGTTGCCGACTCCAAATCAATAAATTACAAAAACTTATAAAAAATAATATATAAAAATTTTAATTCTAAAAATAATATAGAAATAAAAACTGAATGAATGTATGTAAGTAAATATAGAACCACTTCAGAAGCATGTTAGTACTAATGAGTAACCGATGATAGCCACGGCGCCAGCCAATACCCATTCCATGCCTAGAA
Source organism: Bedellia somnulentella (assembly GCA_963576735.1). Classification (NCBI taxonomy): domain Eukaryota; kingdom Metazoa; phylum Arthropoda; class Insecta; order Lepidoptera; family Bedelliidae; genus Bedellia; species Bedellia somnulentella. The sequence goes on along the minus strand of OY755174.1, from coordinate 16,910,752 downwards.
GCCCTTGTCTTTCCTTGGCCATATTAATCTAGTTCTAACAGTAGTTCTGGCGACCCATCAACAACGAGACTTTAGTTTCAAAAGAGGCTGGTAGATTTCTTAGTATTTAAAGCCGTGAGTATTAATAAAGACCTCCTAAACAATACTAACATCTATTTATCCTATGGACCTGAAGCATTTCAATAAAAACAACATTCAATCGAATTTAATATCGGTCATTGTATTGTAATATAATAGTATCTGTGGTGAAACTTTAGTATTTTGTTTAATTATTTTAGTTTGGTGGGAGCTATATATCAAAAGTATAATTTTAGGTATAACTAAAATAACATCAAAGTCAAGTATAAGTTAATGTTTAAAAAAAGATGCCATCGATAATAATGTTGTACGATACAAAGGAATTGATCGGACTGGGAAAGCCTTTTATCGGTGATATCATTGGCAATCCAAAAATATTACCTTTATGTCACCACAAGTTCCTGTAGTTATTTTGTACTGTTCCACATATTAAAAATGTTTCTTTCTGTAGTTTATCGAAATTTTCCAAAGTTTCAAATTACGCACGTCCTTACTTTGAAAGAAACGGAATGTGGATATTAAACTAAAATTTACAGCAAAAACCATTGTTTTGAGAGAGAAAGTGGGAACAGTAAAATGTATATGCAAACATAAATCAATTTAAATATAATTATAGGGATTTGCAAGGATTGTACAAAGTGATTGACAATATCTATCTACCCCAATTGTAACTAATAGCAAGATTATGCGTATGGTTATCGTAAAGAAATGTCTCAGTAATTACTAGCCAGAAACTTTAAAAAGGAGCACCAAAAACTCGTAAGTTCCAACATAACTGTTCTGTGAATTATCAAACTTTGAAGTATCATAAAAAATGTATGACATTTTTATAAAGTGCGATGAAAAAATTGTGCCGCAGGCGATTGCGCCGAGATTCGCTTTGGGGGCTAATTCTCGACTCGTGAAAAGAACTTAGTGCCTTCGAGAGTGACAAAAGCCTCGGGGTAGATTTCATGCAGTCATTGTCGTGGCTTTGTGTCTACATCACTTTCCTTTTCCAATTTCTCTCAGCGACTTTTCTTGGATGAAACATTCTAGATAGCTTTTATGAACAGATAATGTGCTACAAGTTTCAGTGAATTTCATGTTCATATTTTATTTGCGCATTTCGTTTTACTCACTTAAAATCCCAATAAAGAGTTGCTACTTTTAGAAGATAACTTTGGAAAATGTTATAAAATAAAAGTTGTAGGTGATGCGTCTCCAACCGTATCGCCCAATAATCATTTAAAAAGGCCCAGTCAACTCTTACAAATACTCACGGGAAAAATGGGGTAAGGCTATTCTTAGCTGAGTCTAAATAGTGATACACTTCGCCATAAAATACAAAAAGTTTGATTACAGGAAGATAAATTAATAAAAACTCTGAACAGATCTACGAAATGAACAATTCTTTAATCACTTTTCGAAGATGATTAGGAGAAGATCAACACTTCTCCAGTCACATTGCTCAACCATCACTTCAGTCACCTTATGGTAGGGGTAGGTAGTTCTATTCTAGAGTCAAAAAAATAAATTGGGCACTAACTTGTTGAATGAGAATGGCTACCCCTTTTTGGGATTTATGGCCGTGAGTATATGTATGTATGTAAAGGACACCGGCCTGGTCATTTCATAAATCTTTTTATAATTTCTTAGATATCCTTTGGCTATAACTCAACTATCTAACGGCGAGGAACTTTGTTTAACTGCCACAGCACCCCATTACTTTCTTTGATGACTCTCTCTTTTAACTACCGAGGCTTAATGGACTTCAAACCAACTTTAATGAATTATGCAAGTAAAATACAAAACCTGACTGCTCTTGTAAAAATATCATATTAAAGTATAACAATTATAAATTTTATTAATTAATTTTTAAAAGGTTATTAAGTATCTAAGCTTTTTGTTATGTGATGCGGTTGGCAACCTATTGAAAACATGTACATACATACATATATACTTACGGCTATAATACCCTAGAAGGGGTAGCCAGAGCTAAGGAATTAGAAATTCCTAATCCATTTTTGGAAAGTTGAGTGGGGAAAAGATGATATAATAAAGGTTGTTGGTGATGGATGGGTCTCCAACCGCATCGCCCAATGTTCCCTTAAAAGCCCCAATACCGTGAGTCGCCTCTTACGTACACCCACCGGTAGAAATGGGGTAGCGCTATTCTAAGTCGGCGCTACACAACATACACGTCTTATCAGTTATCATCACATTATTTAGACTTCTTTTTAATGAAGAATAATTAATCATAATTATTTTAAAACAACTTTTTTTAGTATGATTACATACAGTGACTTGTTTTTTTTACAATAACAAAGAAATATTAACAATGATACTGTTTTACAAAAGCAACATTGACAATAATATGACTAGAAAAGGATATCTTTCAGGCAACCCTTGAATTGTAGTCATTAATTTATAATCATGTTAGGTAGATGTGCAGCAACATAGTAAAACAAATAATTTTCCTTTTATATAAAGTATCTACACAAACTTCCAAACGTGGCTGAGGAATTTCTAATTCCTTAGCTCTGGCTACCCCTTCTAGGGATTAATACCCGTGAGTATATGTATGTATGTATCTACACGAAGCATTACCTGTTTTTTTATTATTTATAAATGCACACTAAATTCTTATAATAATTTATTTCAGAACATAATTCCATACAATGTTAGTATATTCAAGTAAATTTAGAACTAACTCATTAAAAGATAACAAAGTATTCCAATAAGAATATATATTTTACAAACATAAACTAAACTTCATACTATTCAACCCATGCGTTCATTGAAAAGCGGTAGCGATAGTATGAAATATTGAATTCAGCAGCATCATCGTTTTTTCACTACTTATCTCAACAGAAACAAAAGATTCTTCTAATTCTATTTCACAATATATATTTATACATAAACATAAACATAAACGTTCACGCCGTTTATCCCCGAAGGGGTTGGCAGAGGTACCAATACTTCTGAACTCACATGGCAGCGCCATCTAGTGTCCAGAGAAAGGTACCCACGTTTTGCTTAGACAGTGTACTCACGTGATAGGGGGCAGGCCTATCGCCGTTTTGTACGAATACACTGTCACGTGACTAATTACAACTCAGCCATGTGGGTTTCCTCACGATGTTTTCCCTCACCGTTAACAACCATGATAAATTAACCACACATATGACTTTAGAAAAGACAAATTGGTGTAGGCCCGACCCAGGATTGGAACTCACGCCCTTCTGTTTTTCGGGCGGGTGTTCTACCCACTGGACTATCATGTCGTTATATATTTATAACAATATGTGAAAAATCATTGAAATTCTTTTCCAAAATCTGCTAACAAGTACGCAAATATTGGACCCTTTCTATATTTAAGGGAATAAGGCCTCCATTCCATCAATTTTGATGTCGTTAAAGAATAACGGACTTACAGCCTCCAGGCTTTCAGTAGGACCGGAAGGGATGCCTTAAAAATGAATCTCGTCCAACATAACAGACGTCATTAATGAATTTCAAAGTCGAAAGACTGTCGAACAACTTTTAATTAAAGATTCGCCGAGTTTTCTAAAGGTTCGATCGAGTGTAAATTAGATGTTAATACAATCTAAACGGATTATCAAAATAACCTCTTTAATATAGACAGAATTTTAATATTAAATGGAGTCTTGTGAATTATTTATATTCACGTTTACCTTTCCATTAGACGAGGCTTTTGTTCTCCTTTTATTGTCATCAAGTGTGAGTTAGGTTGTATTAAGTTTAAGTTACATTTTTGCATGATTCATTCAGTAGAATTCTGTAATGATTATTTCTTATAGCATGATTTCGTGACCAGATGTAAAGATTCAGATGCAAAGGCCTGATTCTTGATTAACATTTCTTATTCCATATTCTTTCTATCTTACACTCACTAACTCAATATGTTTTGCTGTGTAGAGTCGGCTTAGAATAGCACTACCCCATTTCTTCCGGTGGGTGTACGTAAGAGGCGACTAACAGTATGGGGCTTTTAAGGGATTTTTGAGCGATGCGGTTGGAGACCCATCACCAACAACCTTTATCTCACCATTTTTTCCCCACTTAAATTTCAAACGTGGCAGAGGAATTTCTAATTCCTTAGCTCTGGCTACCTCATCTAGGAATTTCAAGCCATGAGTATATGTATGTATGTTTTATTTAAGTTGATAAAATATTGTAAAATACTTTGTAAGGTGATAGGAATGGTGGGTCGCATCGCCGAATCTAATAAAAGGCCTCAAAACCCTAAGTCATTTCGATCTATACCCATGGGAATATATGTGCTATAGCTAACTGAAACTCCTAACTATACTTACTACATAAATGAATAATCTACAATATATAGGTAGACTAATAAAATATGATACCTTACATAAATTCGTATTTAGAATTCAATGCATTGCTTCTTAAACTACCACTCTTTGGTATGTTAAGCCTGTTTAATGCAGACATTTAATACTAGTTCATAAAGTAGCTCGTAGGTGTAAATCAATTAAAATACAAGTAGACAGCAAATGAAACAAGTGTGAATAATTAACAAGCAGATGGAAAGTAGCATTCAATTATGCTGATTAAATTTTAATTGACTATTGTTTTACTAAGCTCTATAATGTTTGCATAATTTAAGAGGTATGATAGGGAATGGTACTGTATTTTACTTCCTGATTGTTGGTGCTAGGTATTTGAGGATTACTATTTAAAATATATGTGGGCGAAATGGTTTTCTAACAGTCTCTGTTACCACCTTCGTTATAAGGCTTTACCCCACTTTTAGCAACAATCGTCGATATTTGAACGTCGCTAGTGTGATAGAGCACTGCCTCCGATGTAGAGAGAGAGAGAGAGTTGGCGTAGGTTTGAAGGCTCATTGTCACATGAATACACTGTTCAGGAAAAATTTAGTTCTCTAAACTCAAGGCAAGGAAATGTTAAGTGATGTTCAGGAAAAATGGACCGATATTTTCGACTTCATTTGTGCAAATAAAGTCGAAAATATAGGTTGCTTACGATAATTTACCTAATTATGTCATACATAAATCCAATTTTATATATAGAAAGGTATAATAATATAATAAGTATTTGTCAAATGATGTTGCACATTTGGACCAACTAGATAATGGGTTAGATAAGTGCAAATAGAGATTGATGTAAGTGAACGAAGCTAACCCTAGTACTCCAATAGGATTTAAAGGCGTAAGTATATGTATGTATATTACTTAAAAACTTAATTATTAGAACTTTCATAATTTAATAAATTAAAAACATATACTATATTGTATTTACGCTCATAAGACATCAGTAGAGAAATCAGCACTATTTAATATTTTAGTATGATAGTACCGACCTCAATTTATCGTATCGGCAAATCGAACCCTCTCACTCACCGAACGTGACACTTTTTCGTACATGCAACCATCGCTAATCAAAACACAAGAATGTTATAGCGTAAAAACACTGCCAGTGTTTTATCAACAAGTTAAAAGTATTAGAAAGAAAGGAATAGCTATATGAATTTGTATATGACGTTAAAAAAAGGATCAAATAACAAAATATAGAAATGATACAATTTGGAACCATATGTGATATAACAACACATCATTACTCCTATATCTTTCATCATCATCACACAACCTTTGTTATAAATTATAAAACAGTTTAATTAATCTGATTTTTCGTATACAAACATACATATACTCATGGCCATAAATCCCAAAATAGGGTAGCCAGAGCTTCGGAGCTGGAAACTCCTCAGCCATATTTAGAAGTTGATGGAGGACAAGATGGTAGAAATAAAATATCGTTTGTGATGGGTTCCCTACCGCATCGCCCAAAAACACTTAAAAAAGCTCCATATCCTTAGTCGCCTCTTTCGACACCGGTGGGTAGACAGGTGTAGTGACATTCTAAGTCGGCAATACACGTGTATGTATGTGTTTGAAGTAGTTTTATCATGATTTTTAACTCTTCAAAAACTGAAATGTTTTGCCATATTAAACATAACAATACCATATGATCTAAGAATCTAGGGGGATCTGGTGTCTTATTTTTCAAGAAATTTCCTAGAAGTGCGACTATACTTTCGAGCCTAGTTTAATTAATATCATATGTTTAATAAAGTTCATGTTTTCGTAATTTTCTTAAAACCTATATTAGAAAAGTGTATTTTAACGTTTATTTATGTCTATACATAGTATGCATAAATCAATGAAAAAAATAATTTCAAGTCTCTTGCTTATAAACGTACAATTCAAACATATACTCACGGCTACAAATCCCTAGAAGGGGTTGCAAGAGCTAAGGAATTAAAAATTCCTCAGCCTCTTTTGGAAAGTTGAGTGGGGAAAAGATGGTGAAATAAAGTATGTTGGTGATGGGTCTCCAACGGCCTCGCCCAAAAATCCCTTAAAAGCCCCAATACCGTTAGTCGCCTCTTACGTACACACACCGGAAGAAATGGGGTAGTGCTATTCTAAGCCAACACTACACAGCTCATAACTTGTAACATAACAAATATTAACGCTGTTGTATTGAACTTAGTAATTTGGATGAATTTCGTTTTAGAATTCAAATGTAACTTAGAATAAAGCAATAAATTATATACATTAACAATTTAGTCCCATCATCTTAAATGTAAAGAGAGCCCGACGAAATATTTTGAATAATTCAGACGAAAAATGTTCACAGCAGCGCGGACATACGAAATTAGCGGTTGCGTAAAAATGTCGCAGGCGCATTGAAACAAGCCGAGAGAAGCGATACGCGACCGATTTCTCCGAATAAGATTAATAAATGCAAGTGGGGGGCGCGGGGAGGGGGGAGTATCGCGGCTAATGACACGATGCAGCAGAATATTTTTTATCGCAAATTTAAAACATAAACTGGTTACAGTAGCTCCCCCCCGCGACCCCGCCTCGTCGCGGCATAGTTCACGCACGTCTGTGTGCGTGAGGACCCTCGCACTGACATTTGCACTCGTTTGTTTCAAATGAGATTTGTATGGTCATCGAAGAGTTGATAAGATAAATATTGTCCCGCAAAAACTCGGTCGGTGGTAATCCGACGCGAGCAGTGTGTTTAGTGAGTCGAGCTTTCGACGATAACAATCATGTTATGTTTATTATTATGACTTTTATAGCTTGTAATTAAAATTTTAGTACATACTTATGATTTCATCTGGAACCTTTATTTGTTAATTTGGATGTCATTTTATTTAAGTATTGTGAAACTTAATATCAATATTTTGTATAAAAATAAAAAAAATACATTAAATATTTATAACTAATGCAAGTTCGGTGAAATCCATACTTTTATTAACCCCGCAGATATTTTAAATGTTTCGGCTATGCGTTGATGTCTTTTGCATGGCGGTCCGTGTCATAGCGAGTGATGCGCCTGCGTTGATCGGCGCGGCACCTGCGCAATCTAGAGTAGCTATCAACGGAGCGCAGTTTTGCGGAAAAGACTAGATTTCCTGCGTCGAAAGGAGTCCGGGTTGAGGCGGTGTCGACAATAAATCCGGTTCCAAGTTTAGACGTTGATTCTGTGCGGGTCGGGCTCGGCGTGTGACGGCGTCACTTTCACGCGGCAGGTGTGGGAGTGCGACGGGGGCGCGCGTTGCAGGCTGCAGTGCGGCGGCGGCGGCGGCGGGTTCGCGAACCGTGCGAAAGTGAAGCGAGGCGGCGCAGTCACCGCGCTAACGGCGGCGCACGCGCACGCGGTCTCTCCGCTCCTAAGGCGATGCTGCGGCGCCGGTATGGTATACCCTGAAGTGACCCGCTGGGGCGCACAAGACGCCCCCATCCCTCATTTGTACGACGACGTCTACAGAGGTACGTTTTCTCACATTTCCAGTTATTTTCCAGACATGTTTGTACAAGTCTGAAAATCAGGATATGACTAATCTTGTGAAATTGCATATGTAATATGACTCACATAGTTTACGGAGAACTTTTGTCAAATTATTATAATGTGAATGAAGTATTTTAGAAGTAATTTTATAAAAGTGCATAGGTAGATCCGCAATGTTTGCTAGATCAGCTGACAGAGCGATGCCGCCCGCTCCGCCCCGCGGGCCGTGCAGCCAAACAAAGAACTGTCTGCTCGGTTTATTTGTTAGCGGCAAGAGTTTTTACATCTATTTATAGGATGTTTATACGACTCTCTTTTATAAGCTATAAAACGAAATTGCATTACTAAATATGAGGGACAGATGTCGAGTAAGCTGTACTGTAATCCTTTTCTTAATTAAGGAGTATGGCTGCGGTGTCGCGGTGTGAGAGGAGCCTATCGGTGCGTGGACACGTTTCGTTTAGTTTAATGCCCGTCGAGACATTGCATTTATTGCCCACAATCCGCCTCTATGCAAATTAGGACCTTGGCTTCAATGGCTGCACTTCGGCGAGGAGCGATTGAATTGTACTCTTTTTTATCCTAACTTCATTTGGAAAATGTGATAAACAATTGATGTACTTCAAAAATTTGGACTGATTAAAGAGTGTTTTTTTTTAAGTGTTTGATACTAAGATTGGCAGTTTCTTCAAATTTATAAGTGGCATAAAAACAGTAGTTGGAAGATCCGAGAATAAAAAACACGCACTCATATACTAAGAGTAATACTTATCATATATATACATATTTAGTTAAACTCTAAGCTAAGTGGAGAGTTTTAGACTGCCCTTTTACATTTCGTTCAACTTTATTCCGATATCATATAATACATAACATTACATATACTCAAGGCTGTGAATCCCTAAAAGGGGTATCCACTTTTGGAAGTTAGTTAATTATTATTAATGTTATATTGAGACTCGTATAGCAACTATAGGGTGGTTTCTTGTTTGTATTTTGTATTCATTTATTTATTTCTAGTCACAGATAAATAGAAAAGAAAAGAAAATAGTATTTTCAGTTTGTTAACCATAAAACTTTAAACTACTCATTCAAACTTTTTCAAATCATTCTAGCGCCTATTCTCAAAGTAAGTTAGACAAATCCGAATCGGCCAGTGCAAATATAAAACTACAATCTCGAACAGGTTAGAATAGCACCCCTGACCCGATTGGCTATCTTAATAGCCATTACTACCGCAATAATCCAGCTGTACGCAGTAATAATGAACAAAGTTTATAACGATTACTAGAGTATTATAAAAATAACATAACAGGCTACGGACAGGATATTAATACTTAGCTCAATAGTGAATAATTGCAAGTGCCTAGCCGTCGTAAAACGGATCTTGGAAACACAAACTGGTATAATTCGTTTTAAGTGAAGGCAGATAGGAAATTGCTGTGAACTTCATATACATAAACTCACGGATATAATGCTAAAGCTGGGAAACTAGAGCTTTAAACGACAGCATAACAACTTATAGCAATAAAAGAGAGCAGTTACTGAGCATAAGAATCATTCACCAACCACTTAAAAACTTTTGTATCGTTAGTCTCCCAACACATCGCACTCTCAGAACGAAAGAGGCTCAACTCAAAAATAGTGATATTGAGTTACAATCCTAGAGAGACATAAAAAGGTATGCTCAATCCGATGAATAGTAAAACAAAGGCACTAATTGTTAAAAAACAGGATAGCGAATTTCCGACCCTATAACAATAAGTGCCTTTGTTTTAGAACATACTTTTTAATGCCTCTCTATGAATGTAACTCAATATCACTATTTTTGACTTGAGCCTCTTTCGTTCTGAGAGTGCGACATTTTCCACGGAAAGAGATGAGGTAGAGCTAGAATAAACCAATTCTTTACCCTATTCAAGTTTTAAAATTGGGCGAAAATTTATAATTATGAATCTCTAGCTACCCCTTGTTGAAGATTGCTAAGTGTATTCAGAATACCTAACCTATACTCACGGCTATATAATTCGGTATACTGAAATGAAGTAGGCAGAGCCACGAAAAAATGGGGTAGCGATATAATCAACCGACACTATACAACTTATATTATTAAAGTACTTTAGAGAATATTTACTGGAAGAAATTTTTTTTTTGTTTCCGCCTTCATCTTATCGTTTAGTATGTCATAGACCGTTTAGTAAGAAAACTTGGTATGTGAATAAAATATTCCTTAAATCAAAATTATTTATTTAATTCTATCCTTTTTTGGGAGCTACGAACTCTTCAGCCACATTTGTAAGTTGATATGGGACAGGATGGTAGAAATTAAGTATCGGTGGTGTTGGTTCTCCAACCATATCGCCCAAAAACCAATTACAAAAGCCTTACCCCCTTAGTCGCCTCTTACGACACCCGTAGCTAGAAAAGGGTAGTGACATTCTTAGCCGGCACTACGCGGCATATCACGCAAACTAATATCAAAAGTTAATAAAGACTTATTATGTCAGGAAGCCCCGAAGTCTGATCCATATTTTAATTCTTTCGATTTTGTAACTTATTAACCAACCCTGACCGACCACAAATGAGAATAACGTCGTGAAGATAAAACAGCTTTTCAATAAACTGTTAGTTACAGGAAATATAGGCGGGGAGCGTGAATATACTTTAATTTGTCATTTGAGCAAGGACATTAAAGTAGTCATTAAAGTTAGTGTGTCGGGTACTAAATGGTAGAGCCTACTCTATAAGATCTATGGGGACCGCTAGTAATGCGATAAACCTGCATTTTACGTTTACAAATCGCGTGTCGTACAACGGGGAAAATCGTTAAACTGGTTAAAACATAGGACAGGGTTAATGTGAATTCCGTTTTTGTTGTGTAGTGTCAGGTCCCCTTAAAACCATATCTTTACGTGGTGCCGTAAGTCGCCTAATAGATGGGAGTAAATTTGGGTGCATAAATACACACATAAGTAAGGAGTAAGAAAATATTGCCGTGTGGTGTCGGCTTAGAATAGCACTACCCCATTTCTACCGATGGGTGTACGTAAGAGGCGACTAACGGTATTGGGGCTTTTAAGGGATTTTTGGGCGATGCGGTTGGAGACCCATCACCAACAACCTTTACTTTTACCACCTTTTCCCCACTCACATTTCCAAAAGTGGCTGAGGAATTTCTGATTCCTTAGCTCTGGCTACCCCTTCTAGGGATTTATAGCCGTGAGTATATGTTATGTTATGTTAAGAAAAGATTGTAAAGTTAATGCTCTTGGTAACGGGTCTCTAACTGTATTGCCCAAAAATCACTTGAAAAGCCCCAATACACTAAGCCGCCTCTTACGAACGCCCATGGAAAGAAATGGGGTAGTGCTTTTCTAAGCCGGCACGACATAGCTAAATACAGTGTGGTACATAAATATGTACCTATAATAAAATATTATTGGATTCTGCAGCATCGGATGTCTTATGAGGCGACTAGGGTTTTGGCCTTTAAAAGTGATTTTAAGGCGATGTGGCCTGCCTCATGACTCATCGCCAAACATCCTTTTTTTTGTAATCTTTTCCCCGTTTAATTTCCAAAAGTGGCTGAGGAATTTCCAGTTCTGTAGCTCTGGATTCCCTTTTTGGGATGAATATAATTATTAGCATAACTATTTTAGAATAACACTACCCCATTTTTACCCGTGGGTGATCGTAAGAGGCGACTAAGGGTATAGGGGCTTATTAAGTGATTTTTGGGCGATGTGGTTGGAGACCCGTCACCAAAAATATTTATTATTATATCTTTTCCCCAATCAACTTCCAAAAGTGGCTGAGGAATTTTTCATTCCAAAGCTCTGGCTACCCCGTTAAGGGATTTATAGCCGTGATTATATGTATGTATGTATGTATGTACTATGCCAACACAACGTGTCATTATTACCGTTAACCATATACTCACGCATGCAGGTATACCTCGAAAAGGGGTATACAGAGTTTTAAAATTCTAATGTGTTAAGAGTCTTAAAGTTGAGTGGGAAATCAATCTTAAAATATAGAATGATTGTTGATAAGTTTCCAGTTGCATCGTCCGAAAAAAATCATTTAAGAGTCCCATATACCTTTAGTCGCCTCATACGACACTCACAGGAATGAAGAAGTTAGTTCTGTTCTAAGCTGACACACAGCAAAACAACATATACTCACGACTATAAATCCCTAGAAGGGGGAGCCAGAGCTAAGGAACCAGAAATTCCTCAGCCACTTTTGGAAGTTGTGTGGGGAAAAGATGGTGAAATAAAGGTTGTGTGTTAGTGATGGGTCTCCAACCGCATCGACCAAAAATCCTTCAAAAGCCCCAAAACCGTTAGTCGCCTCTTACGTACACCCACCGGAAGAAATGGGGTAGTGCTATTCTAAGCCGACACTACACAGCAAAACAACTTGAGAACAAAAATCATTACCCTCCTTCCAAAGTAGCTTATGCTGTATCATTTACACTTATTGCATATTTAATACCGTTGAAACCAGTATAAAGTAATATAGAAACTCAAAGAGCAACAAATTAGGTGTGGAACGGTTTCCGCGCATTTTAAACGTGTTTATGACTTTATCAGCTTGATTTCTCTTACAGAATTTATTATGAGCCACATTATCACCTTCATCGGAGCTCATCGCCGTATGAATACGGAGACTTACGCGTGTCAAAAACATGCGCTATTAATTTTTAATTAATTACCTTCCTTTACTCAAGGTTTTGATCTTAGTAAGGGGTAACCAGAGCTGGAGTAACAATGCCTCAGCCATTTTTGAATGATGAATGTTTTTTTTTAAAAAAATAATTGTTGATTGTTTTTCAACCACATCGTCCCTTAACCATAATTTTAAAAGATATTCAAAATCACTTCAAACTACACCGTGGGAAAAAATGGGAAAGTGCTAAAAACTCTGGCCACCCCTTTGGCTATTAGGATTTATGGCCGTGAGTATATGTATGTGACAAAAAAACCTGTGAAAGAGTTTTAAACCACCAGCTTTTTAGTTCAAATGAGAATTAAGCTACGAATGCTGTTAAGAAAGATGGCCCCGTTCACACTGAGAAAAGGATTTTAGGACCGTGATTTTGCATTGCATGCATTAAAATTGATTTGTCACCTGAAATGGGAGTTAGGAAAAAATACTATTTCATAGTATTTTTTAAGACTTTCACGATTGCACATTATAATTAAAACAACTACTGACTTTCGGATATTTTAATCGTGTGTTATTACATGTTTCGAAAACTTTTCAGTTATTATCATTATTATCTTTAAAACACCATGTAATAACACGAGATTAAAATATCCGAAAGTCAATAGTTGTTTAAATTATATATTTTTTCAATTTAAATTAGCCTAGCAATCGGATTTTAAATATTTCAATCTTATGCTAAACATTATAAAAAACATCTACCTATGTGTAAAAGTATAATCCCACCAAAAACATTAAATGTAAAAAAATGCCAAGTCTCTCGATGCAGTTTTTCCATCTTAAAAAGTTTTGAGATCTCATAGAAGCCAAGTCCTATTCAAAATATTTCGTAGTTATAAATCAACATTTAGTAATTGTATCAATAGTTTTCTTTATATTATAATTATAGTGACTTGGCAATGAGCACAAGAAGAAACAAATAAAACGGCATACTCGTATTTGGAGGAGTTGAAAGTTACACACACCGCATGCGTAAACATTAATATCACAAAATTAATTTTCTTTTGGTTTATCCGTGTCGTCCCAACCGAATTTCGGCAACGGCAGTCAGTCTTAGTGCACTCTCGATTCATTTACTTTTATAAAGCGATGGCCCGTAAGGTATTCTTAATTATTGTATTGGAGCATGTAGTCGGTAGTGACCATCATGATTCACACATAACAAATAATCTGACCACTGGTCTCGTCAGTAACATTTGCATATAATTCCAGGCAGCAAGCAGCTTTTAATTTGTGCTCATTGCCAAGTCACTATAATTATAATGTAAAGAAAACTATGGATACAATTACTAAATGTTGATTTATAACTACGAAATATTTTGAATAGGACTTGGCTTCTATGAGATCTCAAAACTTTTTAAGATGGAAAAACTGCATCGAGAGACTTGGCATTTTTTTACATTTAATGTTTTTGGTGGGATCTCATTTATTTTTTGTAATGCATTTCTTTCTTTTACTTTTAGGTGACCTCACAATTTCTTGGACGTCAGCTACTGCTTTGCTTAGAACCCATTCTCTATCTCTATCTCTTCTGTTTCTTCTCTGAGGCTTCGTTACTTCTAAGGTAGACAAGTCTGGGCGATATATACTTCGGAGTCGATTATATTCAGCTATTGCTGTCTCCTGAGCTTTGATACTACTAAAATTCACATTTATTAAATGTAATCCACCCAAACTAGTCACTCTTGAAAGGGCCACGTATGCTTGTTTGACGACTGAAAACTCCCATACATGCTGTATGACAACGAATGAAATAAACACGACCCATCTCCAGGAATAGAGATAACTCTGTGTGGACAAAGGTCGTGTACGGTTTGTACTGTCTTTAAATGATAGAGTCTGATGATATTTAGAAAACTGATTTAATTACTGATTTAATACAATTATGAGTACACACGGAAGCTGATAGATGCGAACTAACTTAATTTAACCTAAATAGCTATAAGTCGGCGTAAACTGCTGATCGTACAAAATGTACGGTGATTAACCGTACATGCTCCGGAACAGGAGAGAAAAACATGTTTGAAATAAATTAAATGGAATGATACCTAAACCTTAATTAATGACATATCACTTAAATATCTCAATTGGCGATAAAGTATAACTTAAATATTTACAAGTCAACTTAAATATGATATTAACTGATAGTATTCATCCATAATTATTATAACTTTAACACAAAAAAGATAAAACAACTTAAATATTTATATGCAATCTTAATAGTATTAACTGATAACCACGGACCTTAAATATTTATATTATTTAAATAAATTATATGTAACACAAAACTCTAACTTTTACTAAAATGATTAATGAAATTAGGTGAGGTATTCTTATTCATAACACTCGCGTAATGATTGTTTATGTTTTCGTTATCACTATCCCCTGATATTTCGATTGAAGTGTGTCCCAATCGTCTGGAATGGTGAACGCGAGGCTGCATTTGGCGCGAGGAATGTGTCGCTTTATTTCTGAGTCTCGCTGTCGGTACCGCTGCCGCTTGGATCGGCGCGGGAGTCTGCGCGGGCAACGTCACCGCCACCGCGCTGCTGATATCACTTCCTCTGGCTCGAGTTCCGCAAGTGCCTAGTCTTCGCCTGGTTAATGTCAGCCCGATGCAAATGAGGATCCCTGCTATGGTGCATATCATTCCGTATTGGGTCACATCATGGGAAGTTGGTCTATCGCTCAGAAGAATTTCTGTCCCACTGTCTTTCATTTGTTTAATCTGGGTCTTGATCTCATTGATTTGCTGATGAAAGCGTGAATGGTTGCTGATACGAATCTGTTCTAGTAAGTCTGAGTTGTTCAAAGTGGTGATTGGTAGGTCTATAATACTATTGATTTGAGGTATGTTTATTTTTAATACATTGGCTTCAATTTCGAGTTTGTTACTCTGATAGCTATGCGAATATATCGTAAACTCTGCGCCTTTGATAATACAGTCGCCACTTAACGTTATAATACCATTTCCATTTAGCCGCTCTGATGTTATTTGACTCCCACATATGATTCGAACCGATAATCGGTCGAATAATATCATACACTGCGCTTTGTAACGCAACCATAGCGCGATTCAGACAGGTACAACGCCATCTATCGAGCGCGCATACAATATTTATCGCAATACAATGGAGTTTTAGCTTTATTAATTTAATGAACTTTATGTATTAATTTGTATTAATGATAGTCTATGTATTACATTTATATTATTCTTTTCTATTCTATGTATGTATTCATCCAATTGAATAGGTACTTGAACAACGAACAAAGTTAACAATGCAGTCAAAATCCATACATAATGTTCTTGCCAAACCGCAAATATAAAATTGTTTTCTATGGCATATATATTTTTTTAATGTTTTTATAATTTTTCCTTTATATGTGGCTAATGACCTATCTTGGTACAAAATTTGAAGTTTCTAAGTCTGCTAGAAGTACCTTAGATTTTTGATGATCTGTCAGTGAGTCAGTGAGTGACAAAATGGTGTAACTTTGATCGACCGTAACTCCTAAACTATTAATTCATTTGGCGTGTAATTTCGAACTTAAGCTTGTTCCAATGCCTACTATTATTCACCGAAAACCTAAACTCCTAGCTTTGTCCACGTCGAAGATAAAGGGGGGGCGAAACAGCCGCGAAACGCTTCGAGAAAAGATGGTACGGCCGTGCCCGTTTTGCTCGAGACTTGGCAGGGGCACTGCCGTGCCCCCAGAAAAGGCAGATGTCTGAAGTATGATCGAATAAAAGAGCATGTATGAAAAGATTAATAGATCTTAACGAAACTAGAGAGGTTCGCCTGGATCGTACAAAGTGTCGATCGATAGTTTCTGCCTACTCCAATGAGTACTAACGGCGTGAGTAAATGTATGTATGCATAAAAATCGTCTTCAAAGATAAAAAGACTCGCTGTCTAATAGCTTGATAAAAATTCAATATTGCATGACTAAGCGATCCATTTATTCAAGTAATCTAAACAACTTTTTCTTTTAGTAAAAGTAGATCTATGATAATTAAAGTTTCGCAATACTGTAATCTAGAAAATACACTCCATCTAGATAGTTTCACTTGCATTTATAAATTACTTTTTTTATTAATTAAGATTTGCTAAAAATTTGGAAGTAAATACAATTACATGACATTTTATTATGCTTTTCTATACTTCACGATGTTTTCCCTCACCGTTAACAACCGTGATAAATTAACCACACATATGTCTTTATAAAAGACAAATTGGTGTAGGCCCGATCCGGGATTTGAACACTAGTCGTTTGCACGATAACCGAGTGTTCTACCCATTGAGCTATCACGTCGCGTCGTGGCTGAGTTGTACTTAGTCATGTGACCGTGTATTCGTACAAAATATATAGCCTGCCCCCTATCACGTGAGTACACTGTCCATGCAAAACGTGGGTACTCTGAACGCCAGGTGACAATGTCACGTGATGTTCAGAATTATTAGTACCTCTGCCAACCCCTTCGGGGATATTCGGCGTGAACGTTTATGTTATGTTTTTTCTATACTTACATTACACCTTTAGTTTCCATTTAAGTAAGGCAGAGACTGTCGATCACCAGTTTCTACGATCCTGCCAAACCTTTCATATTGTGTTCAATGATATTCGTTGGCTTATTAATGATTTTACTTATTATTCTGCAAATATTAATGGTATAATTTCAATAAAAAAATGTTTGTTACTTTATTAAAAATGGTATTCATCAATAAAATTTAATCAATTATAATAATATGATTGCTACGTGAGCACGAATGAAAAAAATATGAATTTGACAGAAGTAAGAAAGATTTGTCAGGATCGTATAAAGTGGCGATCTATAGTATCTGCCTACCCAAATGAGAACAACGGGCGTGAGTATATGTAAGTAAGTTTGTTACGTATCCTCTTTTTCGAGTCACGGTAATCGTTTTGAATACATAGCTACATGTCAAGAATGCTGATATAAAAAAAAAATTATCCTTCTTAAAATATTAGCAAGCTGGAATAATAAAGAGCTTATTCCATTTGTCTGAATGAAGACGTCTGAAAGCCACAGAATCTGAATTCAGACTAGTGGAATAACGTTCAAACTGAAATTTGTGTAGTGGAATAACAAGCGTCTGCGGCAGTAACTTCGAAGGACGTCTTAATTCAGCAACGACAAAGTGTAATGGAATAAGCTCTTAAGGAACACATTATATATAATGACACGTAATTATGTGTGATAAATCACAGGCAGTAAACTAATGAGAAACTTATGAATGAAAGTGATTGGAAAATGGAAACACATAATGAGTAATCGTTGCCGTTTGGCAGTCATTATAAAAATAAATCGGTTTTTAAGTCGGTGTTTCACCAAACAAGCTATTAATTTTTGAGGGATTGAGGGATATTAATTCCGCTTATTATCCATATTTTTATAAATGTAACTGGGTCAAGAGACAGACATTTAAATTAATCTGGTTAATACTTCAAGAAAATAAGTAGTACAAAAATAAACATAAAATTGTTTAAAAACTATAAATTATATTATGAGTTGTTATGAGAAATACGCGTAGCAAAGATGAAGCATTGGGATTAGGAGAAAACTATTTGACTAAGTTCATATCTAGCTTATTGAATACTAGTGGTCCGCCCCGGCTTCGCACGGATGGTGTAATTGATTTTTTACTGCTTACCCCGTACGATATTTAGCGTGATGATATATATCCTATGTACTTTTCCTGGTTATAAGCTAACTTTCCAACAATTTTCAGCCAGATCGGTTAGTTATAAATAGTGAAACTAACACCTCTTTCTTTTACATATGTATATAGATTTGTATACAATACTAGGGATCGCTTCGGCTACGCACGACTTTATTCTTTTTCCGAATATACCGACCTGTTGTATTGACCTATGTTATAAAATATATTTTGTTAGAAAAAACCTATATAACAGGGGCTTTGAGCCAAATATTTATATTGTCCTAAACATATTATCTACTCGCGTACTCATAACTTCACATGTATCGCATTAATTGAAAATGTAGTATTTAAATCGATTTATTTAAAGCGATTCGGTTTTTAAAGATTCGTTTTGTTACTTCTACGATTGATTTATACAGGATGCATTCTACCCATTCACCCAATCCCTAATGGTAAGATGCCAATAAAAATTTGTGAAGGTGGGGAAAAATATCGTGAGGAAGCAAAGATAAACGTGCTTTATCTAACGGAATATCCGTATAGGAAGCCCGGATACAGTATGAAGTATATCCATTCGCGAAGTAAACGATCAGAGAGTAAGCGTTTATTGTGTACATGGATGGATACATACATACATTAAAGGATAATATATATAATATACACATATACTCACGGCTATAATACCCTAGAAGGGGTAGCCAGAGCCAAGGAATTATAAATTCCTCAGCCACTTTTGGAAGTTGAGTGGGGAAAAGGTGGTAAAATAAAGGTTTTTGGTGATGGGTCTCCAACCGCATCGCCCAAAAATCCAATAAAAAGCCCCAATACCCTTAGTCGCCTCTTACGACACCCGTGGGTAGAAAGGGGTAGCGACATTCTTAGCTGGCACTACACGGCCTCATGGCCTGATATAATATATTATAATATATTTAATATATTATATTATCCTTAGAAAAGCTCGAGATAACAAATTTCTGATATAAAAGTAAATATGAGATGATGACGTCCGTAGTCTGGTTAGGTGACTCGCTTCTAGATCCTGCGTCGCAGGTTCAATTCCCGCCGAGGGCATCATTTGTATTATTAATATAATAAATAGAGATGGCTGTTTTCCAGTTTTTTTAATTATATCTTTGAGTTTATATCTCTTAATAAAAGTCATACTTGGGAAGTGGTTTTTGGACGATGCGGTTCCATCACGATACTTTATTTACCCTTTTGTCCCCTATCTAATTTCAAATGTAGCGGAGGAGTTTCTAGCTTTAAAGCTCTGGCTACCCTTTTTGGGATTAATGGCTGTGAGTAAGCTTTGTACGTATGTAAGTTTGTAATTTTAAATCTCAGTGACGCAATTTTATTAGAATAATACATACATACATACATATGTCCACAGCTATAAATACCTAGAAGGGGTAGCCAGAGCTAAGAAATTGGAAATTCCTCAGCTACGTTTGGAAATTTTAGTGGGGAAAAGATGTTAAAATAAAGGTTTTCGGTGATGGGTCTCCAACCACATCGCCCAAAAATCCCTTAAAAGTTCCAAATCCGTTAGTCGCCTCTTACGTACACCCACCGGAAGAAATGGTTTAGTGTTATTCTATGCCGACACTACACAGCAATATTATTTTATTAATATTAGAATAATGTTATTACAATTTAGCCTTAACTTCTTTCATGCCAATCAAATGTTTAATCAGTTGTGCCATTTGTAACTTTAATAATATTTTAATACTAGCAGCAAACATATTTGTTTGAGATTCATTCAGTAAAATGCAAATAATATTAAAAACTTCATTTCCAGTTTCTTTAAGTAAACTAAAGTAAGACTTTAAAAATCCTTTCCAAGTTTTAAAGACGTTGTTCGTTTTATTTTTCTTCAGAACGACATTTAATGTCCCCGATAAGAGTCGTAAACTTTAATATCTTTATTAGCGATAAGTTGTTACAAACTGACCCAGCAGTGCTCTGTTGACCTAGCGATCACAAACTAGATAACACAACAAGATCTATTAAAAACACATGAATCCTGCAGGTATTAAAATCCATTTTTTTATTATATTATGAAACACATAATTTAGGTACTTCTTCAGACGTACGAAACTTGTTTTGTTTTTTAGGTGTACAAAGTGTGAAGAAGAAAAGAGCATACATACATACATATACTCACGGCCGTAAATCCCAAAAGGGGTAGCCTGAGCTTCAGGGCTTGATACTCCTCACCCACACTAGGGGACAAGATGATAGAAATAAAGTATCGTTAGTGATGGGTCTACAACCGCATCGTCTAAAAATCACATAAAATGCCCCATACTCTAAGTCGTCTCTTACGACACCCGTGGGCAGAAAGGGGTAGCGATATTCTTAGCCGGCACTACACGGCATTAAGAGCATGTTTTAAAATCTTAATGAATGTATAATTTAAACTCGACAAGTTTGTAAGAATCGTGCAAATTGAGGATCGATATAGTCTCTGTCTTCTCCGCTTAGAATTTTTTGCGCATGTATATAAAGTCTATTACATTCAACAAAGTCGGTTACGTAATTTTTTTTAGATAGCCTTTCTTTCTCTTACCATAAATCACAACTTAGCCAGAGTTTTTCCCCATATAGCCGGAACTATAAGCCAAAAAGTTTAATCAGTTTGAGAAGTAAAGCACAAAAAAAATTATTATTTGAAATGTTATGGTAATAGCTATTCAGCGAGATTACCAAATTAACTTTAAATTAAAAAGCTCATTATCTTTAATGTCTTCACATAATACCTATGGGACTATTATAAGTCAAAACTTTAAGTTATCAGACAGATTTTCTTATGGTTTAAGGAATGCGTTATAATATGTCCTTCTGTCATAACATAACATAACATAAACGTTCACGCCGAATATCCCCGAAGGGGTTGGCAGAGGTACTAATACTTCTGAACATCACGTGACTTTGTCACCTGGTGTTCAGAGTACCCACGTTTTGTATGGACAGTGTACTCACGTGATAGGGGGCAGGCCTATCGCCGTTTTGTACGAATACACTGTCACATGACTAAGTACAACTCAGCCATGTGGGTTTCCTCACGATGTTTTCCCTCACCGTTAACAACCATGATAAATTAACCACACATATGTCTTTAGAAAAGACAAATTGGTGTAGGCCTGACCCAGGATTTGAACACTAGTCGTTTGCACGATAACCGAGTGTTCTACCCACTGGGCTATCACGGTTGTTTCATATATGTATAGAACCAAAATTCAATGATAAAGGTATGGGTCGTTTTCAAATTTTGCGCAGGTAAACTTGTCCCCGAAAATGTATATATTTTTAAAATAAATAATACGATGATTTTAACATTACAATTATTATTTTGTAAACTGTACAACAAAACAAAGATCTTTTCTTTAAAAAACAGTACCTGATCTACCTATTTTATATATTTTTTGTCATAACAATGTGGTCATTCTTGGTAACAGAGTTGATTTTCATACATTTTTCTTCTGTCCCAAGCGCCGATACAATACACATAGTCAGGATATTTTTTCCTTTCTGTTATTTACATGCTTAAAGTTCGAATTATATTTAAATAAGACATTATAATAATACATTAAATACAATCATAACATTACATAGACATTGAATGATTATTAAATATGTGTTTTAAACTTTTGTCCCACGAGTCCGCTTAATTAATAGTACTGCTCTGTTACTATACTAAAACCCGAGAAGAAATACAGATTTCACTGAATGCATAGTTCTTACAGTTGTGGTGCAGTAGCCGTTATTATTTTGAACGCAAAACACAAGGGCAGGGGGATCATACAGCTAGCTATACGGCCACACGGCATCAAAAGTTGCGCGTGTGTTTATTCTGCAACCGTTCTGTTACCGACGTAATTGGGTAAGTAATTAAAAAAATCTTATTGAATTTACAATAAACTCGTAGTATTTAGTGTGAATATCTTATTTAACCATGAATTGTCTCAACCCAAGCGGTGTAACTAACCTAGATGGTCCAAAGACTGTTAGATTTACCACTCTGTTACTAACAACTCTGTTACTTAATTAATGGTAACAGAGTCGTAAACTAGGTAACAGAGTAGCCTATAGTGTAAACTTCGTGCTATAAGGTATTATAATACGCGATAGCGATACATTATTAAACGTATTTATTTATATTATTTTGTTTCAGATGGTCTCACACCTATCTATGTAACAGACTGATTTTGGAAGAAACTGGATTTTCAAATAACGGCTATACAGAGGAGACCGCAAAAAAACGCAGCCTAGGAAAAGAAGTGGAATCTAAGAAAAATAATTTAGACAGTAACCATGCGAAGAAACGGTTAGGAAAAGTTTAAACTTCAAGGAAACACAGAGCAATTTAAAAAATAGCGAGCTGCAAATGCTAAACGTAGAAACCGAGCTTAAGCTCTTCGCATTGTTATGCAAACAGAATCATCACCTGTATTATGACTCCACGATTTAGAAGTCCAACTGTTGAAGACCAAACTCAAGATCCTCCATTAATATTGTCTGTGTTTTGACGGAATTCAAAACCTCGAATTTCAAATTCAGATAGCACAACTGATTCGATAACGATAACAACAAACCGCGGCAGAAAGCCGGCAAAAAGACACAAGTCAAAATGATTTAGGTCAAAAGTATTATACATACATAGCTACTCAAAAAACAAACTCATACATACAAACTCACGGTCATAAATACCAGAAAGGGGTAGCTAGAGCTTCAAAACTGGAAACTCCTCTATCATATTTGGAAGTTTATAGGGGCTAAGATTGTAGAAATAAAGTAGTAATTGACATAGAAGACGATGGTGAGGTGAAGATAATGTTTTTAAATGCTACTGACGATTCTGAACCAAATGTGATTAGTTGAGAGTGACCTATCTATGAGCCTTTTGAGAATATAATCTCTATCGTTCTGGAGCTAAAAATAGTTAACAAAGGCAAAAGAGAAAGAGAGCATAGGTTCTACTAATTTGACACTCGATGGGCACAGATCGAGTGAAAAGATCTCGTTATTAATGTTAATTTTATTACAGATAATAGCTCTTTAAGTTTACAAAAAACAACTATGTTACTAAAGTACTACTCTGTTACTTTGGTGTCACAAGGATGCCAGTAGATTATTTGTAGATTATAAGAAAAACGGATGTCCCAAATGTATGTTTTTGCTGATATCATTATTTAAGTTTATAACTTTTCGATTACTCGCCGTTACTTAGTTTTATAATAAAAAAGCAAGAATTTAGGTGGAATATAAGGTTTGTAAACTTTATTATAGTAACAGAGTTGTTTAATATTTAAAGTTATTGTTAAAAGAAACGTAAGAGAAGTCATTATAATTATGCTTGTTCCTAATATATACTGTGTTGTGAGCAACGATGGCAAAAAAAATGATTTATATTTAATAATGTTTTAAATATATCTTGAATATGATTGGTAACAGAGTTGTATTTTTTTTGCACCTTATCCTACTAAACTTAAAATAAAACCGAAATCATGGGGCAAACTTCGCGCCCAATAACAGAAATTAAAAGTATAATAGTCAGTACAAATAACGTATCCAAAAAATCGGTAAAAAAAACATTTTATATAAAATGAAAAACTTCAAATATTTCATTCATTTACCTGCGCAAAATTTGAAAATGACCCGTATACTAAATTGGCATGTTGAAAAGAGATACAATTACATACACGTCGGTACATCAAGTTATTAATTTTACAAAACATATGCAAAATGCATTTTATTTTGATGTTAAATAATATATATTAATGTTAATTACAAAACGGTTTTTATTTATTGGATATTGATTACAATATAGGCTTAAAATCCAGCCAGTCCAAACTAAAGATAAGAAATAAGCTGATTTGGAGCTATTAAATATGATTTTCTCAAAACGTGGGTGTTTACACGAGTTTTTGTTGAAACCAGCGCGCCTAAGTAGGTATTAATTTGAAGACCAGTATTCTGTTTGAGTTGCCGACGCAGCCTTGTTTAACACTCAAATAATTATCATCGGTTAACGATGATTTGGTAAACAAGAAATAGTTCGTTGACCTCCGGGTATTATGAATGAATGAGTATTTAGCGACATAAGTTGTAGTTTGCGGAAATTTCTAAAATACAGAATGTTTATGACATGACAAATCAATTGTATCAACTGATTTTGTACACATACAACAATTAATAAATATTATTCTTAGATGGTCGAAATTTTTAAACAAAAAATTGCCTACGTACTCAAATATATAATCACGGCAGCAAGTCCCAAAAAGGTAAGCAAAAAAAAGCCAAAGGCTAAGCTAAAGGCTCAGCTATTTTTGATAGATGATTTAGTAAAATATTGTGAAATAGAGAATGGGTGTAGTTGGTTTTTCAGCCACATCACTCAAACTCAAAAACCAAAGTAGCTTTTTATGGGTATAAACGGTTTGATGCTATTATATACCGACACTACACATTGACTTGTTATTTGGTGATGCAATTATTAGAATTACAATAGAGACTATTTCGGTAATTATTTAAAAAAAAAAGATATATTATGTACACAGATCAAGATAGCCCCCAATCCTTACTAATATTATAAATGGGAAAGTGAGTTTGTTTGTTTGTTTATTTGTTCCGCTTTCACACCGTAACTACTGAACTGATTGCTTTGAAATTTCGTAAACGTATAGTTAGAAGTTTGGATTAAATAATAGAGTACTTTTATCCCGGAAAAAATGATGTTTCCGAGGGAAATAGTAGGAATGAGAAGTTTTCTTATAGTAGTGCTTTATACTGCAATATAACCGAATTTCACGCGGGCGAAGCCGTGGGCGGAAAGCTAGTCATATATAACTTATATTATGGGATACTAACTCAACGATATTTTTAATAAATAAAAAAAATGTTTATATAAACTACAAAATTATAATGTTCATCACACAATGGATTATTATGCTCTCAGTGGATTCAAATATTAACATCTTATTTTAGTTTTAATATAGCTGCAATAAGTTATTAGCGTCAGATAGCGTGCTCATCCCATGATTGCTATTCTCCACACTTTCGGGATAAATTCACACACAACTTAGATCTAACTAAGCAGTAAGTGTTCTAATTGCGCTCAAGTCACCAGCTTTCTCGCATCCGTCACTTGATAACGATAGGTTAGCGGCGTGAGAACAGAAAGCGACTAGACGGGACCAACCTACCTAGATCATTGGCTGGGCGGCTCGGTGAGACGAACGTTCAAATCTCATTAAATAATGCAATAATTTATATATCGCTTATTTTTCAGTTCAATTTATTATAAAATAACAGTGGCTAAATGGAGTTTAATATAGAACGATTTTGTAATTCAGGCAGAGGTAATAATTTGAATAAAGTTTCTACTTTGTGTTTTTGTGCAATTGTTTAGATATGTGCGGTTTAGTAAAGTAAGTACTTCCTTGTTTGTGGAGTGGAACTTGTAACAACGAAACCGTTGAGCAGCATTGAAAAATTGGCGAGTTCTTTTAAATTAAATTTAAAATTTCAAAATAGATGACATCAGTGTTTTTGTTGAACCTAACTAAATTTTGCGGCCGACTTTATTCTTTTATGTTAATAAGGCAGATCAGATTATGTGACAAAAACGTTATTCAAAAATACAAATAGGAGAAACACAGATATATTTGTCAAAATTTATTTCATTTCTTCTGACCATATTATCTCCGATATTGTTTGATTTTAGCGGCATTGTGTGTTGGGCCTAATTTAATGCTTAAAATGGCCAGTAATCAATAAAAGTAAAGAAAATTACATTCAGATTAATTTTATTCAGGTGTAATTTAGTTTTATGATTTTTACATACTTATATTTACTCACGGTGTTGTTCATTTGAATGTTAGTATCATCTTGCCTAATAGAATGTTATAATCATCAAAGCTATCTTTTGAATAGCCAAACATAAATAAATGTATATTTAAAATGTATTTTTATATATTCATCATTAAATTGCTGTATTACGCCTTTATCGCTGCCGCTGTAAATGTTGCGAGTAGCCTTTGCCGCGCAGGGACGCAATTTTAGAAGTGATTTTGTATAGCTATCAATATTGAAATCTGACGTTTAGTGAAGTTAAAAGTCTGTGGAATGTGTATATTAAATTCTGTTTTAAATAACTCAAATCTTTAATTTCTTAATCCTAACTAATCAGCTTAAACAGCTACACGTAAAGATTAAGGCGCTTAAATTATATATTATTATATAATTATATACAAATTTGACTAAAGCCACACTTTTGTGGCTTACAAATGTCACAATTCATACACAATATAATATTAACACAATTTTTCCGTTACAGTCTTACCCCTAATTTAATGTAAGAATAGAAATAATTACGCTGAAAAAATAACCGTTACTTTACGATTATTTAAGCGTTATATATGCGGTTTCGCCCATGAGTTCAAACTCATAGTAACTCACGTGAGCGCGTTATTGTTAAAGTTAAATTTAGTTTTGCCCTGCCATATGTTACACTGTGGAGACAATAAGTATGTAAACTAACACCAGGGGAAATACAACAAGGTCAACTTAATTAGAATTATACTGATTTCAGATTGTAGCGATAATGTTAGTTTAAAAAAGTTTATTACAATTATTTTTCAATGTAACACTATCATATAATATTGTAACTTTTGTAAACATCACTATCTACTATCAGAACAATTTTAAATCATTTGGCCTTGAATAATTGAGCTCGTGGTAGCGTAATTGTCGGTATGCTATAAGTACTAATTCTTATTATTTCTTTTTCCAACAGCGGACAGCGTGTTATCAACAGTGAACGTAGTGGAGGCTTTGCAGGAGTTCTGGCAGGTGAAAGCGTCTAGGGCGGGCGGGTCAGCGGGCGCCCTCGTCATATACGAGTCGGTGCCCGCCGCCCATCCGCCCTACGTTTGCTACGTCACCTTGCCAGGTGGCGCCTGCTTTGGGAGCTTTCAGGTGAGCTTTTATGCTTAGTGCAATGCAGTGAAATGTTATCGTAAATAGTGGACAGTGGTCGGAACTTGTATTGATGCACGAATAAATAATTGATGCGACTGTGAAAGAAAAGGTTTTCTTTAATGCTATTTAGGTTTGGTTGTTGTTTGCTTAATAAAAAAATTAGTCCTTGTTTTGCACATTGATGGAATCACCTTTACTATAACAACGCATTCCCAAAGATTACATTTAGGAAAATAAGAAATAAGATAAATCCGTATAGGAATCCGTAAAGTAAAGTAATAGAAGAAAGAAAAGAAAAGAAAGAAGTGCTCTCGTTTTTATTTTGATCGTTTTCTTTGGTAAAATACCAAACAAAACTGCTAGAATTTCCCTTTACTAGCTAATACTAGCCTGAAAACAAAGTAATATATTTGTTTTATAGGTTTCCTAACACAGTTAACACGTCAATCTTTTCATTAACGTACTTTAGTGTTTAACAACATGTTTATGAGAGGGATAACAAGTCAATATATGAACCTATAACCACAATATTTACTAAATAACATATGTGCATATACTTACGCCGTTAGTTCCGATTGGGGTAGGAAGAGACTATCGATCGCCACTTAGTACGATCCTGGCAAACCTCTCTAGTTTCGTTCACATCCATCAATCTTTTCATACACACTCTTTTACTCTTCATACTTCGAGCACCTGCCTTTTTTAGCTCATTTTATAGAATAAGAGTATCCTAATATGCTATTTGTTTGATTTTATAAATTATGTGGATGTAAACGCATCAAGTTCAATATAAATAAAACGCCATAACTAACTTCTGGCTGCTGAAGTTCTTTGAATGAGAAATATATTAAGTGTTTATCTAAATATACCATGTAGGTATCCCTTTACTGATCAAAATTTTCAAAGGTAAACAAAACTTCTAACAGTTCCGGAGTCACATGGTGTTTGAAAAAAAATACAATATAAAACTGCCAAAAAACAAAACATATCCATTTTGTACATAAAAGAAAAGAATGCATAATCCATTGACTTTTAATCCATCGTTTGTTTTGTATTCAAAAAGCTACAATACTTACTGAAATTGTTCGTCCACCCAGAATTGCCCGACAAAGGCTGAAGCGCGGCGAAGCGCTGCGAAGATAGCTCTAATGAACAGCGTGTTCAATGAGCACGAATCCAGGAGGATCTCCGACCATTTTATCGAGAAGGCTGTGGCGGAAGCGAGAGCCTCTTTTGCAGGGGACGCCGCCCATCACCAGGAACCTAGTGCTGGGATAGCTGCCTTTCGGTGATTATCTTTTCTGATAATATTTTTATCATGAGTTTAATAAAATCAATGCTTGCACTGTTGTATTGTTACTATAGGATATTTTTCATACATTTATCAATTAATTTGGTCAAAATAACACTTACCCCTTCCGGTAAATATTTTAGTCAGAGTCGATGGGGAAGTGCCCATAAGTTTTAATCCCAATTTACAATCTACCATTATTTGCTATACTAAAAGTTAAATGGACATAACATCATAATTTTAATGCATGAATATGTTTAATAATATTATACATACATACATATACTCACGGCTATAAATCCAATGAAGGGGTAGCCAGAACTAGGGAATCAGAAATTCGTCAGCCACTTTTGGAAGTTGCGTGGGGAAAAGATGGTGAAATGAAGGTTTTTGGTGATGGGTCTCCAACCGCATCGCCCAAAAATCGCTTAAAAGCCCTAAACCATTAGTCGCCTCTTACGTACACCCACCGGAAGAAATGGGGTAGTGCTATTCTAAGCCGGCACTACACAGCATATGTAATAATATTATGACTTACCAAAATTCAATGCGCTTATTACTCAGTACTTAGTCTCACAACATTTGCTCCCATTTCACTAATGGCTTATCATGTTTATCTTCCCATAATAAGCAACACGAAAAACACTTAAAATAACGAAGGACATAAAACAATTGTCTTTACAACATCATTGTTTACATATTCGCACATAAATTTTGTAAGCATGTGAAGAACCAAACCATTTCACAGAATGCTGTTACAATTATGGTTATGCTTATGATACACAACGAGCAATAAATAGTTTTATTAATTTGACGCTAATTGTTATAACGGCTGAATTGTAAATCATGATGTTAATTTGGTATCTGTTTTATTAATGTAAAAACATATTTTTTCTCACAACCATAGAAGAATTGTTTTATCTGCTATAAGTCTTTTGTCATCGGTAATTATTTCAATACTTGTTCTAAGAACTTTCATAGTCTGACATTTTTAAAATACTTGCAAAAATAATTATATATAAATGTTTTCACAAGATATGCAGATCATTCTTATTTTCAACGAAACTTATTTATAAGTAATGGCCCTTCGTAAGTTTAAAAATAACTAATTTCTCTTTTAATGAAAACATATTTTTGATTTTTTTATCGTTATTAACTTAAAACGTTTACAATTGTAAATATATAACGTTAACCATAATTATTAATACAAATAAATGAACTCCCATTTTCTCACTATGTTCTACCGCCTCTCCTTACCAGGTTCATGCTGGAAGCGAACAAAGGCCGCACGATGCTGGAGTTCCAAGAGCTGATGACGGTTTTCCAGCTGTTACACTGGAACGGTTCTCTGCGCGCCATGCGTGAACGCCAGTGTTCACGGCAGGAGGTGGTCGCGCACTACTCTGCGCGCGCGCTTGATGACGCCATGCGAGAACAGATGGCGCGCGAATGGGCGGCCAGGGAGAACGACGCCATTACTGCTGCCAGTGGTGATTCTAGGGCTGGTGAGTGATTTAATTAGATAGGTTTATGTTGAGGAATTTCAAGAATAGCTCCACATAGGTGATCTTAAGAGGCTTAAGGTATTGGTTTTGTAGTGATATTCGGGCAATGCGGTTAAGAGATCCCTCACCAACAATAATTTATTTCTACCATCTTGTTCCCTATCATCTTTCAAATTTCGCAGATGAGATTCTAGCTCTAAAGCTCTGCCTACCCTTTTTTTGGATTTATGGCCATGAGTATATATATGTATGTATTAAACAGGATGTTTACTATGAGTTAAGAAATAAATACAGATCGGCAAACTGTTACTGTCCGTAAAGTCCTTCGTTTTAATTCACAATTCGAGGAATCATCCAGTAAAGTTCAATTACATAGCGCTCGTAACTCTTTTGGAATTTTGCCGTGAGTATATGAAAGTATGTACATACAAGTAATTAGTAATACCTACCAGAATTACACTTCTATTTCCGTAATCTGTTATTCAAGACACAGTTATATCAGGCTATAAATGATTATTTAGTCTGACTACAATTTATGTGCAGCGCTATTATTTCCTAGAGATAAATTTTATACCGATATCGCCTTAAGTTATGTTTGAAATACATAGTTTATATCAACCAGAATTGAGTGCTCTGACTATTACCCGACTGTTTGAATTGTGTCGATTGAAGGTTATTGTAAATTGTTTAAACGTGTAAATAATGTAGCTTTGTAGTAAGGAGTTGAAATACTACTTCATTTCTTCTCGTGAATGTCTTAAATATTTCGGTTAAGGATAGTTAGGACGTAATTTAATTTATAGCGATACTATCTTTTTGCCCGCGACTTCTTCCGCTTGGACTTCATTTTTTGCATCCGGTTTACATCCAAAATACCGAAACACTATCTCAACTTCTGTTTTTTATATTCCCACGGACGTTGTAAAGTATATAAAGGACATCGAGGCTTTTTAAGTGATTGTCGGGCGATGTAGTTGGTGACCCATCACTAACAACCTTTATTTAACTACCTTTTCCCCAATATATTTCCAAAAGTGGATGAAGAATTACTATCTCTGAAGTTATGGCTACCCTTTTATGGAATTTATGGCCGTTGGTATATACTCATGAATGATTGATAGATGAATTTCATAAATTCAATCGCACCAAGTTTTATGTTTCTAGATAAAAAAATGACAAAAATCTCTATTTTAACTTTCATTTGTTATATCAACCTCTTAGGGGTTACGTTCCGAAAATTTCCTATTTAATTGTTCATAAGAATCATGAAACAAACCATTTTGTACTAAGTTTCTATGTTCAAAAATGAGAATATCTTAGTAAGTACAAATACGAATCGTAGTTTGGCGATTCGGCGTCGGCGGCCCGGTGCTGCCTCCTACACTGACCCTTGATGATAGTGGGAGAGCTTGCAGCGATTGCTCAGAAACATGGGGATGGTTAGTGGTGGATCTCCATCCAAAATAATCACTGAAGTGAAGGGATAGTACTTGCTATTATTACATATATTGCTATTATAAGCTAACAAAACAAAAAAATAATACAAAAAGCTTGAATCACCAGAGATACGAACCCGGAACGATTGATTTATAATCATTCTAATTAAATATTCATTACGCTAATATTATTACGCTATACTTTATATTAGTCTTACTATTGACAAACAAATTTGTCATTTAAACGCACATTTATTTAGATGAAAATGGATGAAACCCTCAATCGTTACAAAATGAACATTCATGAAGAGTCTCATGTGAAGTCCATTGATGAAAAAAATAATCGCTGCAATATGTTGACCCATATATGAGTATCGGTTTTTTGATGCTCCTGTGGGAACCCTTGCGAATTCCTTATTTTCGAGGATTCATCATCATCAGTATCATTTAGATTGTAAATTTAGATGATTTTATTCGTTTGCAATATATAAGTTGATATAAAAAAAATTTAGACGATGAAATGAATAGTACATCATCCCTCGGGAATTTCTCATTTTCGGAGATTCTTTATTGTATCATTTAGTTTCTAAATTTACATGTTTATATTAGTTTGCAATTATAATACTTTGTTTTAAACGACACAGCGCCATCTCCAAACTATCCAGCAAGCAGACTATATTTTTATTTTCCCTCAGGAACATAATTTTAATCGGAATAAAAAGTACCCTAATATTTAATCAAGGCTTCAAACTATACCTCTGCAAAATTTCAAAGCAATCGGTTCAGTAGTAGCGTGAAAGCGGTACAACAAACAAGCAAAAAAACTCACTTTCCGATTTATAATATTATTGGTATGCATTAATACAAATGTTAATATAATGAATGCTGTGTGGTGTGTGGTGCTGTGTAGTGTAGCTTAGAATAGCACTACCCCATTGGGTATTCCGGTGGGTGTACGTAAGAGGCGACTAACGGTATTGGGGCTTTTTATGGTATTTTTGGGCGATGCGGTTGGAGACCCATCACCAAAACCTTTATCACAGCATCTTTTCCCCACTCAATTTTCCAAAAGGGGCTGAGGAATTTCTAATTCCCTAGCTTTGGCTACCCCATCTAGGGATTTACAGCCGTGAGTATGTGTATGTATATGTATGTAATATAATAAAACGCACATACATAATGTTATAATAATTTATATAGGAAATAACATATACTAATTACAATAATAGTTGCAGTAAGTAAAATAACGAACACCCATATAAATATACAACCCCTTTTTCACCCCCACACTGGTAAAAACTGCAAAACGCTAGAACAAACGATTTTTCGGTTCTTACTTAGTGCCTAAATAAAAGAAAACGAAGTACATACAAACTTTCAACCCCTATTTCATCCTTTCACAGGGTAAAATTTCAAAAACGCTAAATTTCATGTTTTTTTGTTCCTTATCAATCAAGTGCTTAAATATAAATTTTCATTATCATATCTTTTAAAATTAAAAAATCCCGTACAAACTTTCAACCCCTAATTCATTCCTTCACAGGGTGAAATTTCAAAAACGCTAGAACAAATGTTTTTTTGTTTCTTATGAAGTGCTTAAATATAAATTTTTATGGTCATAACTTTAAAATTAAAAAATCCCTTACAAACTTTCAACCCCTATTTCATCCCTTCACAGGGTGAAATTTCAAATACGCTAGAACAAATGTTTTTTTTGTTTCTTATGAAGTGCTTATTGGATGGTTACTCGGTAACCAGAGTTTTTAATTGACTTGGAAGGTGGAATTAAAAACATTTCATTCGTAAAACAGTGTAACCTTGTCGAGTAAGTGCGTTATTTAAACATATTCAAGGATGTATTCATTTATAATCGATGTTGAGACAATAAATACCCAACATTATTAAAAAACGCATACATAAAAATGCATTAATAATATATTTTTTCTCTTTATATGCATGTATCGAATAAAAAGTTTCTCAGCTACTTTCAATTTTTGAAATAGGTCTAAATAGGTTTTAATCTCATCGCCCCATTTCAAATTCTAATAACCCTTTGTGCTATCCTAAACCTATACTTAAGCTTCTGTATAGTATCTCCAGGAACTTCTTATGTAACATATACCCGACACCCATTTTAAATGAGAATGTATAAGGTTGTCTACTTTAAAGAGAAAAGGTAAGCCTTCATTTGAATATCAAATTAAAAAGCTCATAACACGAACGTTTGATGTAAAGACGAATAATGAAATTTTGTTTATATTTTGCATGTAATAATAAGGTGTTATAATATGTTATTAAATAATCATAGCGAGCGTTTGGCTAAACAAAAATTTATGTTACATTACCGAGATCATCTGGCTATCTCTTTGAGAGATTATAAACGTAAATAACTTATACGGTGGTCAATAAACAAGTCGTTTTCAATAACTTTTAATATACACTAGAGTAATATGAAACCACAGTTTACGTGACTCATGATAAAAAAAAGGTTTGAAACAAGTTAGATTGTTATTCTTATGTAGTAGATAATTTAGGGTTGTTGGCTGAAAACCAGCGTACTCAGCGTTTGTGTCCTGCGAGACTAGTGCTGGGTACATTTTATGCTGAGCCAAGACCTTTTTGGTACTAGTATAGATTGTACTTAAATGTTGATTACTGTATATAATTGTGTATATTTGCCAAATAAAGATTTTACCTAATTACTTATTTGTCTATTACATAAAGAAACTATTTGGATCTTATTGGTAGTAGTACACGTTTACTTTTCCCTTTCATTTTCCATTGCGATTAACAGTGATTAGAATTAAAACCGTGTAGTGCCTGCTTATTTAAAGTGATTTTTGTGTGATGCGGTTGGATCACCAACGATACATTATTTCTACTATCTTTTCCCCTATCAACTTCTAAATGTGGCTGAGGAGTTTCTATCTGTAAAGATATAGCTATACCATTTGGGATTTATGGCCGTGAGCATATATGTATGTATGTAGATTTAAAAAGTTGAAAGTTTGGAGTTCATTCATGCAAATTTTCAATAAATAGGAGCATCTTTTTTCATACGTTTTATCATTTTTATTATCCTCGCTCCTATTTTCATAGAACTTGGTCTATTAAATTTGCTAATCCAATTTAGTATCCGTGAACTCTCGGGGGAAGCCTTGATTTAGTGAAAAACCTTCTTCAATTTATAACCTTGTTATGCGGGCCCTAGACGTATGTTAGAATTCTTAACTTCAGGTTGATAAGTAAAATGTTATAATATTAGAATTAAATTGTTATGTAGTTTGGCTATCTCTAGGTATACAGGAGGATTACAATTTCCTGTTTTAAAAATGTGATATGAGGTTTGTTTGACAACATCTGTGGCCGAGTGGATAGACTAGCATTTGGGTCTGAAAGTTGCTGGTTCGAATCTCGCTGATTTATGTGATGTGCATAAATGTTTTTTCTTAGCATTGGATGTAATTTATATGTGTATTGTATTATTTTAGATATACTGTTAAGTTAGTATCCTATAACGCAAGTAACACATACTTGATCCTTGTAATATAAGTCCGTATATTTATCTATAGCCTTATGTCTGAACTCCAAAATAAACTATTTGTGGAAATATATACTACAAACTAAACGTAAAATGAACTGATTAACCAATCTGCTTAAGTATATTATTATATGATGAGTCTAATGGTATCATTATCACGTCTTGAATATTAAATGTACTGTCATGTCACTGTCATAAGAGTTACAATAGAGTATTGAAGTCTCGAGCTTTAGCGCTTACAAACATTTGATGAACACTCAAACGCGATTCGCGACCGGTCGGTGTACTTCAAATATTTGTTTAAACTTTGCCCAAAAGCTCGGATTTCTGCGGCGCACGAACTTTTCACTAATGTTGCGAGTAACGTCTGCCGCTCAATTAGGATAACCGGTTTTAGCCGGATCATTTGAAACCAATTTGAGTTAATCTAGATCACTTATGGAAATAACATGCATATATCTCCGATACGGACGTATGTTTTAGATAGACTTGTCTAATTTCAATTTGATAAATACCTACTCGAAAGGTTTAGCTTATACATTTGTTTTTGTTAATTTACCTAAAGTATTACAACGCTTTGTTTGTAAGAAATGGTTTTACTGGTGAACATGCCATATGAATATAGGAGGGTATATATGTATTGAAGCTTATAAAATTATGAATAGCTGCTAAAATAAAAAAAAGACAACTGTCTTAACAGCATCATAAAATCATTTTTTTTAATAATACGCATTTATTGCTTGTCAATTAAACAATCGTATTAATTTGAATTGGGTAGTAAGCCCATCAATGAACTTACACCGACCAATATGATGATAATCATAACCGTACTGGGATGTGTACCCAGAGAGGTTGGGGTCCACCTTAATGTCGCTATAAGTTTATTACTAGTTTCTGCACTGAGTCCTTTGTCAGGAAAGCTTTAAGTCATGCTGACTTGGCCTGATCTACGCCTATTCTATTGTGTCATTTATCCTAGATCTCACAAAAACTATCGATATTTAACCAAACATAACAATGTACTAACGTCTATTATTTCGCAGGCCTGATTCGCGGCGAACTCAGCCGAGCCGAGCGCGAGCTCCGAGCCGCTCGTCTGGCCGCTCGCGAGCTGCGCTTCCCGAAAGAGAAACGGGACATCCTGCTGCAAGCGGCGCGCCTCGTCCCCCCACAGAGCACACAGTGATCTCACTGCACTTGTATTGTAATTTTATTTAGAATAGATATTATTAAGAGTTTTTTTTGTCTTTTATTTCGTGACTACCCATTACCCATAGGTTTCACAAATCATAGTGTTCCAATACATTCATTTGGTTAGTTGACTTAAAATCTTTACTCTTCCTTTAAGTGGCGTATTTGGTGAGTAAGAGTAAGACCTTTGCTTCCAACAAAAACTTCAAGAAAATTATTATGACTAGATCTAGTAATTACTACCTAAACTCTTGCATTCATTACTTCTACTATTTAATAATATTCCAGCACTTATTTACTTTATAACCACAAAAGTAGTCGAGGTAGCATAGATTCTGAAACTCAGTCTACCACATATTGGCATTAACGTCGTAAAAATATGATGCATAAACGTACTAGAGTTACGTCTCGCCAGCAACTCAATATTTTCACCGTGAAATTCTATCTCCTACATAGCCTTCGGATATAGCTGCACGGATACACATCACATAAATGAAGATTAATCTGAGCCATTTTAGTTTTCTCACAATATTTTTCCAGACCTTTGAAAATCTATTGCAGATATCGAAGGAAATATTAGATCTGTCAAACATGCTCTCTTATTTATTCGTAATAGGAAATTTGATAACGTTTCATGTCCTTCTATTAGTTAGTTATTTCTAGTTTAGCTCAGAGAGAGTAATATATCGTGAGGTCACCCTGGGGGCGACAGGCATTCGATACTGTAGTCCAATACTTAGTTTCTGTCAGTAAACGGGACGATAGGCTTGTGAGCTAAATGAGTAAATTGTGCGGAAAAAACACATAAATTTT
This sequence comes from Bedellia somnulentella, assembly GCA_963576735.1. Classification (NCBI taxonomy): domain Eukaryota; kingdom Metazoa; phylum Arthropoda; class Insecta; order Lepidoptera; family Bedelliidae; genus Bedellia; species Bedellia somnulentella. Next base: position 16,873,649 of record OY755174.1, on the reverse strand, counting down.
GTTAGAGAACCTTTCTGTAATCACATCTATTCTTTATCAAAAATATATTCTCACAATATTCGGTAAAATTACAAAAGGTTTTATTGTTTTAGACATCACATATTCTTCACTTCACGGGGGCTCTAACATGAGATCACATTGGAAAACCAAAATATACTACTAATAAATAAGTTATTTAATCCTCAAATACTCAAACGTTCACGCCAAATATCACAAAAGGGGTTCGCAGAGGTCCTCATACTTCTGAATATCTCATGCCATTGTCACTATAACCTGAATGGTATCGGTTTTGAATAGCAATAACCCTGTTTATTTAGTTATACAAGGTAAAAACATACACACTACTTAAACTCAAATTGACTGTCGCTATGGTGGCGTTCAGAGAATCAACACACAACAAAATCAGTGACATTAATTACAGTGAGAGAGTTTTGTGGCCATCAATAGTCAACTACCGCAATGAGAATTAGTGGCATAAGTATTATAATGTGTCAATATTACAGACCGCAAACAATTTTGGTAGTTGCAATTAAATACCGCATCGGTACCGGCTACTATCAACGGTACATACACACATATACACACGACATTAATCCCTAAAAGGGGTGGCTAGAGCTTCAGAATCAGAATATTCTTCAGCCACTTTTGGAAGTTATAACTATCAAGGGTATAATCGTTATAAAGTCTACTAACTGCCATCAAAATATTAGTAGTAATTCTATTACTGAGACTTTGATGTCTGTCTGGTCACTAGGTTTTACTGCATAAACTGAAATGATTAGGCAAGTAACTATTCACGGATGATGTATTTTGGTTTCCGCTTTAACAAAAAATATAAAACATTCTCATACAATTGTTATTTCGTAAACGTATTTTTTTCCTTATTCTTATTATGAAGTATACACTTAATTTTGATTAAATGATTGAAATTAAAAACAAAAATGAATAAAGATATATATTTATATCAGAGGGAGCTCCAATACAACAACGGCCATATTATTTTCCCATTTCATAAAAAAATATGGCTGGTTTATGTTTTTTAAAACATAGCACTCCTGTAGTAACTTTTAACATCTTGGATGTCTCGGTTCTCTCTAGCTCATGAAATTATACTGATAGACGTGTCTTTTCAGATATTGTGGACTTAAAGCTTTACCTCAAGGGGCTTAGAGTATTTACGGGACCGTATAACTTGATACGTTGAAGCTGCTAAGGTTAGATAGAACTTATAAAACTAAGAGCTAGCATATACTACCAAGATTCTAATAACAAAAAGGTTTACGTGGGTATTAGAGGATAAGTTACAACATAGAGGACTAAACTAAATAGAGGAGAAACGAAGAATGTCAATATGGGTAAACGATTCAGTGCATTTCAGCGAAGCCAATCCGAATGTACGTCAACATATTTTAACCATTAATTTTTAGCGGTTTTCTTGAGCAATGTTTGTACTGGACTACGTTTGGTTTCCGCTTTATATATTTAAGACCTCTATGTGATACAATGACAACGTTAGCTATTTATCATGTAGTGTAATAACAAATAAGCTAAGCAAGTCGAATAACTTATTGCTGACAGTTATTTCACTACACGTTCACTTGTAGTAGTGTCGGCTTAGAATAGCACTACCCCGTTTCTACCGATGGGTGTACGTAAGAGGAGACTAACGGTATTGGGGCTTTTAAGGGATTTTTGGGCGATGCGGTTGGAGACCCATCACCAACAACCTTTACTTTACCATCTTTTCCCCACTCAATTTTCCAAAAGTGGCTGAGGAATTTTCAATTCCTTAGCTCTGGATATCCCTTCTAAGGATTTATAGCCGTGAGTATATGTATGTATGTATGAACGTTCACTTGCTACATACTCTTTTAATCATGTCGTGCAATACCCAGTTAGTTTCACAATTGTACAGCAGCATACAAACATGATCTTGACGTACTAACAAGGTGCGAAGCGTACAAAGGTTAGACGTGTGAAACTGAGTTAATAATGAATTGTAACATCAAATTTACCTCGTTATAAAAGCAAATAAATGAATAAATTTTAATTCAAATTTGACTTCAATTAAATTCATTTTAGTTGCTGTGTAGCTTAAAATAGTTCTATCCTATTTCTATCTATTCTATTCGTATGAGGCGACTAAGGATGTTTAGAGAAGTGTTGAGAAATGCGGTTAGGCACCGGCGGCCCATTCCCAATAAGCTTTATTTTACTATCTTTTCCCTTCCCAACTTCCAAATGTGGCTAACAAATTTCTTATTCTGAAACTCTGGCTAAATCTTCCAGGGAATAATAATTTTCCTTTTCTGTGTGTTTGTATTTCAAATTAAGGAAAGGTAAATCAGTGATTTCTTCAGAAATTGTCTAAATTTATTGCTTAATTTTCACAACGTATGTTTAGGTTAGTGAGTTAACTGTTAAAGAAGGGTCAAACGTTATAGCCATAAATCTTCTCATTGTAAATTAGACGGCAATATGTTCAAATGTATCATGTTAATAAGATTACAATATCTTGAGTGAACAGCTCAAACTACCAATTAAGAACTAATATCAAACAATATCCATGAATCAAAATAGCATAGGCTATCTTTGACGCTGCTGTAGAGAAACTGGTTGTCTGACGAATACATAGAGACTTATAATCACGCCATTAGTTCCCATTGGGTTAGGCAGAGACGATCGTATGCCTCTTAACGATCCCAACAAATCACTTCATTTAAACAAACACACAAACAAATCTTCCCTCTTTAATAATTATAAAAGATTTCCTCCGGAACCATCGCAGCCTCAATAAAATTTGCAACATTGTGTTTGGTAGTATTAAACAGAATATTATTGTGTCTCACCATTTATCGAAATTACTTTATGCAGGCCCAGAGATCACACGTCCAATAAACTTTCAAACTTTACTTCTATATAAATTAGTAGAGTATTTAAAAATATGTACAATATCAAATAATACATGTATAAGATCTACTTTAGATGACATATAATATCAATATATTTTTAAGATAATATGCTCTGATTACGCCCTTTCTTACATTTCCTTTTAATGAGTGTATCATATTCAATTTTCTCAGTCACAATACAGACCTCACAAGAGACCCCGTGTTTCATTATTTAAAATCAAATAGTTAGTGCAACCCATTAAAACTTAACCTTATTACGATAACATGCTCGAAGATCCATAATAAAACAATCAGAAAATTCCTTTCCGGCAGATTGCTATATTTATTTAAAAGAGTGTTTTTCAAAAGGTAATTGACCGCAGTTTACACCGTATTATGACATATATTATTGTGTATTACGTTATTAGTCGTGACATTGCAATCATATAGTTAAACAAATTCATTGATTTCAGACGAAGCTGTAATTGAATGAAAACTCGCAGTTGCGTGTGCGCAGGTTGAACGCGGCGCGGCGCGTGTCTGTCATAAGCCCACGCTTACGTTCATAAGCGAAGCGTTTTCGGTGTCTTTAAAAGCGTCTTTAAAACCGTCTCCTGTAAATTCACACAAATATTGGCCATTAACATTTTTTTTTCAAAGTTATATTAATGTAACATTGAACTGACTTGAAAACTACAATATTTGAGTATAATCCAGCATGCTGATTTTTTTTAAATATTTAATTTATCCACCCTCAACCATAAACAACTGAAGACAAATATAAATTTAATTAATTAACTCGTGCTACCCTATCTTGGGGTTTTAGCGTATAAATATAGATTAGGAGGTATCTGTAATAAATTCAATGCCTTCAAAATTGTAAGCGTTTTATTATTGAAAAAAAACTAATTTCACAGCTTTTTCATTATTTTTATTTCGTATTTTCTATACGCAACAGAAACAAAATAAATAAAACAATGAAACGATTCCTATTCATCGTTATTTCGTTGTTAAATACCGTTTTCAAAGCTTGCTTGTGACATTTTTCGAGAAAGATTTTTATAATGAAACAGCCAATGCGGTTCGTCTGCGGTTGATGTCCAAATGTAGACGGATATAAATTGGATGAAATAAAGTAGATTGGTGTTGAATTGTTAATATGGCGACCGCAAATACTCGCATTCAATGAAATACAGAGAGTTTTATTCTGTTTGGCGAAGGACGAAAGCAACAAATGCTTTCACCAAAAACAAATGGCTACACGTTTGTAAGCGTGTGAATTACAAAATAACAAATTTTATTTCAAATAATATTGTGTTTAAATTGTGAAAAATACAGGTTCTCATTTTTTCCACCATACTGGTCTATCGCAGTTTGGCAGACTAATTATAATAAGTATAAGTAATAATAAGATAGTAGCTGGGACCGACAGCTTAATGTGCCCTCGGGACCACGGAAGAATCTTGATTTTCGGATAATCAAGTGATCCAAGCCTGCAGTATCCTACCATTTCACAACATATACCCCTACAAGGGGTAGCCAGAGATAAGGAATTAGAAATTCCTTAGCCACTTTTGGAAATGAGAGTGGGGAAAATATGGTTAAACAAAGGTTGTTGGTGATGGGTCTCCAACCGCAACGCCCAAAAATCCCTTAAAAGCCTCAGTCCCATTTTAGTAGACAAAAACGATCGATTACCACTTTCAGTGCTCCTAACAAACCAATTGATATCTTAATAAATATTTTCCTAACCGATAAAAATACATCCAAAAAAACTTTGGATTAGAATGATTACTTAGGGTCACGAAATAAGGTTTTCGTCCAATTCAATACCTATTTAATATACCTACATAGAAAATTTCTCAAGATTTGTATAAACCGTGTCATATGATTAACGTCACATGATACAAGATTTTCTTGCAAAGTTATTCATTTAAAGATGATTTTAATTTAATAAAACTGCGCTATATATTTTTTATGGTGGATAACTGAGTTTGTGATCTAATATATGTATCATATAGGTATTTCATTGTTTAAATGCTGTGCAAATTTATTGCACAAGATACATTGATATACTTTTAGGTCTGAAAATGAAATAGTAAAACACAGCACGCACTGTATATCTCACAGCGAAATGAATTCCATTTTATGTCTATGATTTATTTTATAAGCAGTAAAAACAGCATCAAAGGTAAATCGTAAATATTTAAATAGAAATGTGATGTGCGTCGTAAATCTGATGTATTGGAATCAAGTAGTTCCAGATTAATATTTAATATTTGATTTGTCTAGTATAATAATTCCAGTTTAATACATACCTACTTGTACATATACTCACGGCCATAAATCCCAAAAAGGGGTAGCCAGAGCTTTAGAGCTACAAACTGCTCAGCCACGTTTGATGCGGGGCATACACGGACAAATGGCAGGGGAATAAAATATCGTTGGAGATGGGTCTATAACCGCATCGCCCAAAAACCACTTAAAAAAGCCCCATACTCGACGCTTAGTCGACTCTTATGACACCCGTGGGTAGAAAGGGGTAGTGACATTTTAAGCCGGCACTACACTCCATTTTACTGTATCTACTAAAAATTTTATCCATACAATACAATTAACATACATACATACATATACTCACGGCTATAAATCCCAAGATGGGGCAGCCAGAGCTAAAGAATTAGAAATTCCTCAGCCACTTTTGGAAAGTTAAGTGGAGAAAAATTGGTAAAATAAAGGTTGTTGGTGATGGGTCTCCAACCTCATCGCCCAAAAATCCCTTAAAAGCCCCAATACCGTTAGTCGCCTCTTACGTACACCCACCATACGAAATTATGGGGTAGTGCTATTCTAAGCCGACACTACACAGCAACAATTAAGTAGTGTGTAATTTTTATTCAACGCGACAACACATACTATGCTCACGCCATTACTTCCCATTTGGGTAATCAAAGACTATCGATCGCCATATTCACGCCAAAAATTTCCGAAGTGGTAGAAATATTCCCAAGACTTCTGAATTTCATGTCACACTTTCGTCAGCTGATGTTCAGAGTAACCAGTTTTCCTTGGGCCAGGAATCTACGCAATAGAGGGCAGGCCTATCGCCGTTTTGTACGTACACACCGCTACAAAACTGAATACAACTCAGCCATAGGGGCTCACTCGCGATGTTTTCCCTCACCGTTAAGAATCTTGATAAATTAACCACATATATGACTTAAGAAAATACAAAAAGTGGTTGGCCCCACTCAGGGTATGAACCCACGTCTCCTGAATGAGAAGCGATGGTGGTTCCACTTGTAAATATTGTAGCCAATAATTTCCGCTGTCAAAACCGCTTTGTGCTCCGCTCAAACCACAACATAATGACCGGTAGGTGTATGTTCAGGTGGTATTCCGGGAAGCTGCGCAGGCGCACCGCCCGCCGCTAATATTGACACGTGCCCCCCTCCCCCTGCACCCGCCAAACACGGGCTACGTCGCTTTTTAAACAAATCTATAGCAAACACTCATTGATCGCTAAGCCGAAAGACCACCTTGCAACGCGGGAGTGGAAAATTTCTGTTTAGGAAATAATGGTCTATGGTAAAAATTTTACATTCAACTCCATACATTATTTCCGGAGAAGTCGAAGAGTTGACAAAAAGAAATTTGGCCTTTACGTGATGGTTGAGCGGTGTGGCTGAACTCAGTGGTGTAGCAATAGACTGGAAGGGCTGCCAAAATGCCACGGGCCCCCGACCAACATGGAATAGTTACGGATCTAGCGACATGTCACTGTTTAATAAATTCGGTTCATTAGCTTAGACGCCATGTTGAATGGAACATACTAACATACATTCAAAATATAAACATATATCGACTACCAAAATCATTACCCTTCCTTGCAGCTTTGTCCTAGTCGGGTCGATCTAACTACCTATATTAATTAGCTTAAGTTCATCCTTCTGCATGAGCTCTTAAATAAAAACTTTTTAACGTTTATCATAAGTTTTGGAAGTTTCTTAAGACCCAGAATACTAAAATTTTATTTATTTAATGACAAAGGTATAAGAAAAAGTCCCATTATAGTGTCGAAGTATGATAGGGCTCTAAGAAGCAAATTTAACGAATAATTTGAGTTTTAGACGAAGCAAAAAGAACAATAAAAACCGGCCAGATGTGAGTTGGACTCGCGCACGAATGTTTCCGTAGTATCAGATGTAGTAATATAATACTAAATAATTATTAAGATCGAGTAAATATTGCATAACAATTACGCTAGTTGTATGGGAGAGAGACAGACCGACAGCGGAGGTTTAGTAATAGGGTCCCGTTTTACCCTTGGGTACGAAACTTTAATCTTCCCCAATTCTTCCGATGGGTGTATGTAAGAGGTGACTAACGGTATTGGGGCTTTTAAGGGATTTTTGGGCGATGCGGATGGAGACCCATCACCAAAAACCTTTATTTTACCATCTTTTCCCCACTTACTTTCCAAAAGTGGCTGAGGAATTTCTAATTCCTTAGCTCTGGCTACCCCATCTAGGGATTTATAGCCGTGAGTATATGTATGTATGTATGTACGAAACTATAATAAATGACAAACATGTCAATCCTTTGATTAGCATCAATTCTGACCCTCGAATTCCGATAACAATCTTTTGGTTCATTGCATCACTGCATCACTTGAATGATCAAACAATTTATTTACCATTAGCTCTACCATTCAAAATAGCATTTTCCCTTTTAATAGGTTCCTAATTAGAAGTATGCGAATTGATCGAATTGAAGCATAACGTTTTAATTATAAATGCCATTTCATTAGTGCCAAAATATTTCGGAACGGAGCGGAACATTGTACACATATATATGTATATATACAGCTTAAATATAATGGGTTTATTATTAAGATTTCTTTGTAAATTAAAGGTGCAAGTATTTAAGAATAATTGGTGATAGACGGGTTAAGACTATCTTGTTTAGCAATAAATTGAAACATCATACCACAGTTGCCTGATACTTATTTTAATAATAATATTTTTAATGATAGGATTTATTAATATTTCTAATAATAATTACATGCAAGTCACTCGGTTGTATAGTATAAATAATTAAAAGCATATATGCCAGCCCAAATCATTTCATATCAACATAATTATATTTGTGTGTAATGTCACAGGTCGCAAAAACACCAAGAATTTCCAAGCGTCTGGACTATTAATCATATTTGTATTTAGTAGCAACAGTAATATGGAAAGAAAAATATACACGTATTTCTAAACGGTCGTAGTCACGTGATCAGAGTCGTTTACATAAAGTCACACTTCCTGTCACATCGGAAGTTATTTGCCACCCCCTGACCTTTAAACCCCTAAGCTCCTAAGCAGGAGCTGTGCCCTTAAGGAAGAAACGTGACAAAGTTTGATGCGTTACAGTATTACCATTATGTTGTGACCGATGTAATTATTGTTTTTGCTAAAAATATGTAAAGAGCTATAATAGCAAACAGGTAACGGGTATATTATTAAAATGATAGTATTGTGAATAAATCTTTTCCGGCACGTAAAGAAACGTTAATCATCAGCCAATAATCTCCACTACTGGACATAAGCCTCCTCAAAAATTAATTACCACTTTGTTGCCATTTTTCATCGACTTCCCGCTACCTGGACCAAGTCATCGGTCTACTTTGTGTGTCCCGTGAAAAATGTAGTGTGAAAGATGATATTGAAAGGAAGATAGAAAAAGGAATGTTGAGATAGTTTGGGCACATAGGAAATTGGTAAAAGGGATCTTTAGAGCTGATTTGGAAAGTATTACTAGAGGATGACCACGGAGGACATACTTGGACCACATTGAGTGTGTGCTCAAAAAGGCAAGGTGTCTGAAGTATCAGGAATAAAAAAGCATACGTATGAAAATATTGATGAATGTAAACGAAGCTTGCCAGGAAGTGGCGATCGATAGTGTCTGCCTACCCCAATAGGAATCAATGGCGTGCTTATATGTTATGTTTGTGGGCCCCATTACAGAACCTTTATAGTTTTGCGTTCAATGTATCCAGTCAATCCTTTATTGTACAATCTTTGCCTCCAAGTTGCTCTCAGGTGCCATAAATGGCTGAAGTATATTTTATTTTAGGCTTTGCCATGTAGTGTCGGTTTAGAATAACACTACCTTATTTCTACCCGTGGGTGATCGTAAGATGCGACGAAGGGTATAGCGGCTTTTTAAGTGATTTTTGGACGATGTGGTAGGAGACCCGTCATCGAAAACATTTATTATTACCATCTTTTCTAAAGCTCTCGCTACCCCGTTAAGGGATTTATAGCCGTGAGTATATGTATGTATGTATATTTTATATTAAAATAGTAAAGATTGATTTTTTATTCTGCTTGCTTTCGTATTAAAATATTTATTGTAATACATAAGTGCCTCAACAAATCACTTGTACTGTATAGTGCATGACATTAATAAAGAAATGTTTTTGTTGTTCTAAGATGTAGTACCTTTACCAGTCGCATGGAAGGCTATTATTAATAGGGTGGGATTAAAATGACTTATCTACCACCGTTATTAGTACTGGCTGCCTGTTTTCCATGATGAAACTAAATTGAGTTTTCTTCTTATTATATTTAGTGAACCTGTACTTCTCTGCATAAAAGCTACGAAGAGGAGTTTAAATCAACATAGAATGTTGAAAGAACTATTTCCTAACTCCTAGTGATTGAGGACCTACAAATTCCAACATCAGCTCAGCAGCATAATATTATGATTTCCAGAAGCAATTGCCAATATAACTTCAGAAAATATGTAAAACGCGGCACATGTGCCTATAAAATTTGAGGGTTACCCTCGATTTCTCCAAGATCCCATCATCAGACCCTGATATCCTCATCATGGTACTATTCCGGGAGTATCTTCTTTCCAACTAAAAATCGGTTAATAAATGGCGAAGTAATCGGTGTACAAACATAAAAAAATATATACGTGTCGAATTAAGAACACTCATTTTTTTTAAGTCGGTTAAGAAGCATACGCCCAACACTTTTGCCAACATACCCGACGAACAAAGTATATACAATTTCGCTAGAGTTAATATTATTTTTACAATTAAATATAAGGTAGACATATTTGTGTATGGTCAAACCTGAGCAATGGATATATATTTTCATAAATCATTTATCAAGTATAAACTTATTAGATTTAGCCTATTATTATTTACAAACCGGTATTAGATGTAAGTTGATATTCAAGATAAATGGTCATTAAAATTGCGAAGTATACGACTAGCTGCCTTTACGAACTTTCTATGCAAGGACTTTCTCTGGCTCTTGCAATACTAGACATCATAAACTCACATACATAATTACCTGGTTGAATTACAGTTCAGCTCATCGAGCGTTTAAAGTTTATCGTGATTCGAGCTATAGCCCAGCCGTCTGATACGCCATGTATAGGAAGTGTATGCAGGTATATGTCCACCAGTGGACGAAGAATATTGGCTCAGACATAAATGATGATTGGAGGAATGAATTTGTCGGTCATTTTTATGTAGTTTTTTATCATGTGTAATTCGTATTTGGATGTAATGAAACTATTAGTGAGCTGTTAACGTTTAATGTACGAGAAATAAAAATTTTAGGTGATATTCCATAGGAATATTTTCTAAAATTTCTATATAACTCTTTATTAAATATTTTTGTGTCACAAATGATACACATAAATAAATAAAGTTTTATAATACAAGTGTCAATTTATCAGTTTTCAGTTTAAAATTAAATCAGCTTTGTAATGATGATTAACACATTTAAGGCACATTTATTGTATAATAACACGGGAGGGGAAAATAGTGACTCAGAATAATTTTTGGCACCTATATTTGAGTCATACAAGTAAGGCCTCTTTTTAGATACATACATACATATACTCACGGCTATAAATCCCTAGGTGGGGTAGCCAGAGCTAAGAAATTACAAATTCGTCAGCCACATTTGGTAAGTTTAGAGGGGAGAAGATGGTAATATAAAGGTTGTTGATGATGGGTTTCCAACCGCATCGCCCAAAAATCCCATAAAAGGCCCAATAACGTTAGTCGCCTCTTACGTACAACCACCGGAAGAACTGGGGTAGTGCTATTCTAAGCCGACACTACACAGCTAAATTTTTTTTTTTTTTTTTTAACAATTAAATATATATTTTATAAATAAATTAAATTTATGTTTTCCTCATGATTTTAAGCTGGCAGCTATTATCGGTTGGGTTCATCAATTAATCGCAGCTAAAATATCGTATTAAGTAAGTAGTAAGTATTAATAGGCTCGCGAAGGTTTTTCAAGGGTGGTGGGTGGTAGAGACATTCATGAGTGGTGACGTAAGTTTTATTACCAACTTTAAATAAAAATATTGTTTTAATATTGAAGTTAGAAAATATATTACATAAAACCAAAATTAAAGATTTATTTGAAACGTTGAAATAACAGTTCCAGTAATTACGGCCCGGTGGCTGTCAAAATCACCTGTCAAAACTTGCTGGGGAATGAAATGAGGCGAAATTTGGAATCCGTAATGATCTGGGTCAATCCAAAAGGGATGAAGGGTTGCAAACGCTTTGTTGGCACTGTGTTGTGATAGCTGGCTTTATTTTAGTTGTATATTTACTTTATATATAAAGGTGAACTTAGCTTTTCAGTGGTGGTTAAGTAAAAAATTCTTCCAATGTTTTAAGTTTTAAATTTTTATTCGAAAATCCGCAAATGTTCCTCATATAGTGTTTTACATACATATACTCACGGCTATTAATCCCTAAAAGGGGTAGCTAAAAGGTTTTTGGAAGTTGAGTGGGGAAAAGATGGTAGAATAAAGGTTGTTGGTGATGGGTCTCCAACCGCATCGCCCAAAAATCCCTTAAAAAGCCCCAATACCGTTAGTCGCCTCTTACGTACACCCACCGGAAGAAATGGGGTAGTGCTATTCTAAGCCAACACTACACAGCTATTTACTATTTACTAATTTGAATAAACAAATAACCTTTTGTTGCTATCGTTCACCCTTCATGTAACTCCAATCTCGTAGGTGACCCGATAACATCAACTTTTCGTCATACATAGACTAAAATGCATATTATAGAAAAGCAGCGCAGATAATACCAGCAGCAGGAAAAATACTCCCTGGCCTAAATGCACATTCTGCGGCCGCAGGGAGACAGAGGTTGCTGTTTTAGACCACGAATTTAGTAAACGACAAGCGTACTAAGACTGCTACTGTGCTCTTGTGTTAGTTTTTAAAAAATATTTTTATTTTTTTATTTAAACAATAATTATTAGTTACAGTTGTCAGATTTCGTCCTATTAATGAGATATTTTTACAATTTTGGAACTACATACATATACATATACTCTCGGCTGTAAATCCCTTGAAGGGGTAGCCAGAGCCAGGGAATTAGAAATTCCTCAGCCACATTTTTTTGGAACTATTGAAACATTATCCAAGCAAAACGTGGGTACTGTGAACACCAGGTGACAATGTTACGTAAAAAGTATCAGTAACTCTGCCAACCCTTTCGAGGATATACGGCGTGAACGTTTGAGTGTTAGTATTAAAAAACAGTTACTATTTATCTGGTAGGAATTTTCCTACTAAGGACACAAACATATGTGATGTCATTTCTTTTGCATTAAAAACTCGATATTAAATTAACATACATAAACATATACTCACGGCTATAAATCCCCAAAAGGGGTAGCCAGAGCTAAGGAATTAGAAATTCCTCAGCCACTTTTGGAAATATGAGTGGGGAAAAGATGGTAAAAATAAAGGTTGTTGGTGATTGGTCTCCAGCCGCATCGCCCAAAAATCCCTTAAAAGCCCCAATACCGTTAGTCGCCTCTTACGTTCACCCATCGGTAAAAACGTGGTAGTGCTATTCTAAGCCGACACACACATATTAAATTCTTACCCGAAAATTTAATTAATATTAATCCGTTAATGCCTGCGATATAAATAAATCAAAACAATAAAAAACAAGAAAACTTTCTTTGTTTTTTCTCCAAGAGCTAATATTACACACATAAAACCATTATACGAAATCGTATCAAATAAATCTTGAATCTTCTACATCTCTTAACATACTCTTTGACGTGATATTTCAGTAGTTTACAAATACCGAACACCATCCGTCGCTCCAGGACTCAATCTCGCCCATCCATTGTCGTCTTCGGGACAAAAGGCTTCGACGCCATTCAGTCATCTGGAAATTGGATCGGGCTAGATCAAGATATTAGCTCAGTTTCGAATTAACGCGTGTTTTAAAAGAAAATTGCTCGCTCGTACACTTGTCGAGAAAAGCAAACGGTACTTAATTTAATTCTTGACTCGTGTGGAGCTTAGTTTGTAGTTTGTAGTAAGCTTTGTGTTATGTAATGAGGCAGTAAATTTTATTTTTATTGCGAAATGAATGGTGAGTCAGTGGAAAAGCGATTTAGTTAAAGATGAGTTTTCAATGGCGGTGTTTTATTTTTAATATTATGTGTAAATGTTTAAATGAACTTTGTTAGCTTAAACATATACTCACGCCATTAGTTCCCATTAGGGCAGGCAGAGAATATCGATCGCAACTTTGCACAGTCCTGGCGAACTTTTCGAGCTTCATTTGCATTCATATTTTTTCAGGATTTGGACGGCTCATTTTCTATTTGATCAGAATGTGCACTGGGTGGTTCCTTATTCTAATATTATCATACCAATTGGCTCTATTTATATTTTTTACTAATTAAGTTACATCCATGGAGAGGGTCTATGTGTCCTGTAACAATCTGATTATTAATTTTCTTTAATTCTTACAATATCACTTTTTATTCTGCACCGTTCACGGCTAACACTATTTCTCACTCTATCACATATCTGAACGTTACTGATAATTTTGAGGGAGATCCCTTCTACTGCATTCACTTTGCTCTCATGCTTTTTCGGATACATACATAAGTCGCTGCCAAAAAAGAGTAGAAACTCGGCTTCCCGGCACACATAGCCGGTAAAATCTTGGTGAAGCCGCACAGGCCACAGGTCCAACAGCAACCAATGTATTCAAATAAAACGTAGGAACTGGAGCAGTATCGTGCAATGCTATTCGGGCATTTTCGGATACCGACTGACGTGATTGAGCGATTTATCATGTTACCCTTTTCCACTCTTCTTTCGTTGCTTTCGACACATTTTGCTCCCATAGTAACCTGAATTATACTGAAACATACTATTATATACTATTATAGTAAAACATAGCAGATCTTATAATTTTTACAATTCAAGTGTCGTAAGTAGCGTTCTTTGTTATTGTTACCTACATTTAGCTATAGATGCAATTTAAAAGTAATAATACTTTTTTGAAATATAATTAATTTTCCATCAAGTTAGATTCATAGAAACCAAGCACGTAAGTACTGTATCCTGAGATACGGGCTATGCGCCTAGTTCAGTTGCAGCCGAAACCAAATGATGCATACTCCTTTTTCTGAATAAATTACTATAACTATTATGGATAAAATGTGTAAGTACAGATCCTATCCTACAAAAATTATCTCAAGTGTTTACACACAAGTGTTGGAAAACTTGAGCTAACTACAGAAGTTGAATCAATGATTTCAATTAAAAGTTTCGCGGTCTCTATCATGCGCCGTACAATTAAAGTATTCCGAACAAAACTTCTCTGTAATTATAATACACTGTTATTTCTTTGCGTTGGATAAACTCACTTCAAGTTTATTAGAACATTACCCATTAATTGGATATATCTACTATAAAGAAATTCAAGAAAACTATGTCAACGATTTAGAAGCACATGCCACTAAAATGTAGTAGTGTAGTAGTCATAAGAGGCGACTAAGGGTTTGGGGCTTTTTAAGTGGTTTTTGAGCGATGCCGTTGGAGACCCATCACCAACGATACTATATTCCTACCATCTTGTCCCGTGTCTAAAGCTCTGGCTGCCTCTGTTTGGAATTTAAGCCCGTGATATATATGTATGTCACAAAGTTATACTAAGGGTACTAAGAGTTAAATCTAAAACATTCTGTATGGAACATTTTCTTTTTTGGAATTGTTGAAACTTAATATCAAAATAGCAATTGATTTGTATTTGACGTAATAATGTGATGTAAGATACATCAGCTGTCAAGGCTTTCACTACACCGCTTCTAATGCGGAGGAGCTTAGGTTCAAATCCTGATTGCTACATTTTACACCAATGCGGCTTTTCTTAACTTTCAGCATCCACCGCCATTTATAAACCATATTTTTTACTCATTCTACTGTATCATTATAGAGCGTATGTGATAAAATAATCAACTTTAAAAAAAAAAACAGAATTGCCATCTCATTCTAACCGTTATCGTGTCGATAAAATAGCGCTTTTGCTTGCTTTACAGCATGGCTAGCACGAGCGACCTTTTAACTAGATAACGCGTGGTATAACACAGCCATCTATTTCGCACTTACATAATATCGTATACTTCTATTTCATTCTAACTGACAGAGTGACTATAAAGTAGCGTTCGTGCTCGGCCTCGGTTTCTTAAACAATTTTTTTTTGTAATGTTAAGTAAGCCAAGCATTAACTACAATAAAATCAATAATATCAAAGCTGTCACAATAAATAAATCTATTTAATTATTATAAGAATTTAATGTTTTCACAAACCGATATTTATAATAAATGATTCCACCACAATGTTTTTTTCATCAGATTTATATTTCTTTGTACGATAAAATTCTTTACAACTCTTAGCGTACCCTAAACTGTTTTAAATGTTTCTGTGAATTAAACAACATCACAGATACTAACAAAATTTTCTGCGTAACGACGGTACGTGGGAATTAAAATTTTAAAGGACACCTATTTTTTGTTTCTATTTGAGTGATTGTAAATTACTTTATTTTGCGTTGTGTCTTAATATACTATTAAGACAATTACAGTTCATGAAATGTTTGTTTCTACTATATAAAATGAAGGTTGCATACCTAGTATATATAAAATTTAAAGTCAATCAGTAATTTAAAGTCAAAACCGACAATCCTTGGGCTTGAAAGTTCTGGAGTGGCTGCCACGTACCGGACGACGCAGCGAGGAAAGTCCTGCCACAAGGTGAATCGGTGACTGGTGAAGGTAGTGAAAAGCCCGTGGTAGAGATCAGCATTAGAAAGGTTGTTTTAGAGATATTAAAAGCCCCAAAACCAGCAATGGACACTGTATACCTTTCATTTAACTTTTGCAATCCATACATTTATTGGATACATACATACATATACTCACGGCTATATTTCCTTAGAAGGGGTAACCAGAGCTAAGGAATTATAAATTCCTCAGCCACTTTTGGAAGTTGAGTGGGGAAAAGATGGTAAAAATAAAAGTTTTTGCTGATGGGTCTCCAACCGCATCGCCCAAAAATCCAATAAAAAGCCCCAATACCCTTAGTCGCCTCTTACGACACCCGTGGGTAGAAAGGGGTAGCGACATTCTAAGCCGGCACTACACGGACATTTTATTGGATACAGTTGTTATATAATTTTACATTAGTGTCTATAGACCCTGTCGGGATCATGATTAAAATATTTTTCATATGTTTATATGGTTGAACAACATTTGCTACCAAGTCGGAACATTACGTGATACAGTGTCACTGACAAATTAGACAAAGACATTTGATGCAAAGACTTAATAAGCAGCGTTTAATTGGTCATACCAACCAATATTAAATAGCATAAAAGCTAAGAATAGCTTGTCAAAACCAAGCACAATTAATGAACCTTCTATACAAAACTGCTTCAATAATGTTTAGTCTCTAAGATGTCTATCTCCTTCTAGTGTAGTGCTTTAGACAAAGAGGAGTGTATAGTATATTGCCGGTGGTACATCGGGTTTGCGTACGAAATTTTCGAAGAACAATGCCCGTCAATCACTCAATTTTGGTGCTGGCTACTGAATAATGTATGGAAAGCCGAGTTTCTGCGTTTTCGTATAAGGCTATGAATACTGCATATTTTGAAAACCCGAATTATATGTGTGGACACGTTTATGTGTGATGCGCTGCCCTTTTAAAATATTTGCTTATATAACTAACAAAGTATTTTTTACAAACTTCAAAATGATTATTTTTGTATATTTGTGCAAGTGTGGATACGGTTGGGATTATATAATATGAGATGTGCAAAATATATGAATCTTATACTTAGTTCCATAAAAAGCCGGTTAAAAGCGTAATGGTTTTTGAATGCTAGGATTTACCCCTTCTTTTATGTTCGCCCTAGTGATGAAATGAAGGTTACTTATTAAGATATTTAAATATTGTGAGAAAAAAAGGAAGGCAGCGTGTATTCAACGTCCACATCTAGTTTTGTTTATTTTAAATCATGTGATAGACATCGAACTCAAAACATCAGTGCAATTAAGGAATAGCATAGGGTTTGAACGTATTTAAATTAATATTACAATAACTTTTTTGGGATTTTAATCGTTAGCATGGATGTAAGTAGTAACATATAATGCCAATCGTAAACTAGGATGAAGTATTCTTGACTTTCTAGCAAAAATATTCCACAACCTTTTTTAAAGCAGCCAAGTTTTTATGCGTATAAGGAAAATAAAATTGGCTTTCTCTCTGAAAACTAAATTAGCCAAAACAGGCTCGGGAGAGGAAATCGATGAAAAAATTTCATGAAACGAACGATCACTCCGATCCGACGCCCGAATTCCAGACACTGTCTGCAAAATTAATTAAATTTTTATTCGAATTTATGAAGTTTATTAGGAATTTACGCGCCATTTTTAGGTGCCAAGTTATTGCTCATTAACTATTTGAATTCTTATTATCTAGGGATTTTCTTCTTGTTGATCTAAATAATAACGTTAATTTCATTATGTTTTAAATGGGCTTAGAATTAGTTTTTTTACGGTAGAAAATATTCAAGCTTCAATATTTAGAGTACAAACTCTTAATTTCGTATAGAGCGGGTAAAGATGGTTTGAACTAACACAATGATCGGACAATTACCATCTCAAACCCCTTAGTTCCCATACGTAACACACGTTGAGCAATTTAACCATACACAACAAGTAGTCATGTATTGAATATTATTAATTATATCATAGTTTTCTACATTTTCCAGTATTATATGAAAAAATATTTTTGTGATTCAGACTTTCCATTGGTATAATCGGTCGAATCGGTATGACTACAATAAAAATATGATCAAACTGTTGAAAATCAAAATAAAGTCTCCTTTCAATAAATTTTATAGATCATATAGCATTTATACATCAAACATAGATGTACTAATAATACATATATGACATCAAATAAAATCTTATGAAATGCCCTTGACCTTTGCGTGCGAAGGTAGTTATTTCACTATTCCACACACGCATTTCAATTACAAGACAAAAAGCTAGTCTCCGGCAAAATCGGAAGCAATGACAGTTATCGATTTCTAATTGGATAAATAGTTACTACACCAGCTGTTTGCCATTCGAATACTTCTTTCCTTTCCGTAGGATAGACATTATAGAGCTATTAAAGTGGTGGAGTCTGTTATTAGTGAGATTGATAGCGGACTCACGGTAAAAGCATTCGTGATCGAGATATTTAGTAATAATGCCCATTTCTAGACGATTTTATTTACGTATTTGGTTTGGTTCGTTGGTAATGGGATTGAAGTCTGTTTTGTGTATGATTTGTTTTCATTTAGATTTTGTTGACTTATCCCATCTCTTGTTGTATAAAAAAAATACTAAATTAAATATAATATAAATCAAACACTTAAATGAGTCCTCTTATTTTTATTTTTTGTTGATCCAAAACCCAAGATCAATCCAATACAGAAGCTTCCTCCTTTAATAAAATTCGAACTTCTTCGTATTAAGTTTAGTAGAATAGCTTTACAGTGGTATTATTATTTAATTAAGGTGTGGGTGTGATAGGCTCATACCTACTACGAGTATTATACCTCTATGGCTCAAGTTGCCAAACAATGAATTATTCATTGGGATAATTTAAGCTAATACTGAGTTTATCACGAACAACTGTAAAATGAAGACCATTATATTATGTCTTGTATTTTCCAAAGCCCAGTGTTGCTACTCCATCAAACATGAGTTAAATTATCCTTAAAAAGGAATGATATTAACTTTGAACTTCGTAATACATATTCGAATGATTCATTCCATTCAAATTTAAACAAGTGTCTGACAGTATGTTCAAATGATGAAGGGATATAGCTGCCATAATTTTCTGAAACGACCTTCCTGCTTACTATTTTATGCATTTTTATTACATATTCCGAGGGCGTATTTCTGTTCCTTGTGGTTAACTTAAAAGTAATGTGGCGGTGCCAATTACTGAGAGACATTTTGATGTAGCACCGCTCCCGCGCCTCATGCCCCTCGCCCCGCGCTCCTGTTTTCAAAATGGCTACTGCACACAAAAAACGCTTAAGATTTCCTCGAAAATTGCGCCGCACAAGCTAACCGGGCGACATATTTATTTTTTACTCTCAAAATAAATTGATTCGGCAATTGTATTCTTGTCCGTACTTATAAGTATCGTTATGTTCCGAACAGTTATCGTCTGATTCTTGGTAATCTTTATCTTGTTTGCGATCGGCTCTTTTCACTTTTGTCTCTATTGGATGAAAGTTCTTGAAGAATATTGATTTGATATTATTCTTAAGATAGATCTGAAATGGTAAAATGATGTAATAAATCTTATCTGGATGGTAGTGTAATTGGGAAACGGAATATGCGTTAAAAAGCTAGCGCCATTTTTTTTTAAATATAAGCTGTGTAGCGTTGGCTTAGAATAGCATTACCCCATTCCTTCCGGTGGGTGTACGTAAGAGGTGACTAACGGAATTGGGGCTTTTAAGGGATTTTTGGGCGATGCGGTTGGAGACTCATCACCAACAACCTTTATTCTACCATCTTTTCCCCACTCAACTTCCAAAAGTGGCTGAGAAATTTCTAATTTCTCTGCTCTGGTTACCCCTTTTAGGGATTTATAGCCGTGAGTATATGTATGTGTGAATGTATTTTTTAGGAAAGATTTATGGTTTTCTACAAAGTAACCATGGTGTCTTATGGTGTCTGCCTACCCCTATATAAACTTGTCATTTGTTATGCTTTAATTTGGTTATTTTATTATAAAGGTTGAAACTGTCGAAGTCAGTAGACATTTTACTAATAGCTTCATGAATTTTTATACACAGGCTAATAAACTTAAAACTTTCGCTAATCTAAATATGTGCTAATTTGAACATGAGGCTTAATAATTTATTGACTATCAGAAAATGCACAGTAGGACTACTACTAGGTTATTACACCAACTATGCACTATATACCATTCAAAAACAAAAAATGACAAGCCTAAGTTATTAACTTAAATACATAAAACCTATCATCGGACTTATATCTAAGATTATGATCTCGATATTTTTTAAAATATTTGTAATACAATTCAGAGTATTAAAGTATGCAAATTTCAAAAAACGGTCTACTTCAGAAACACATTCGTGAACCATCCCAAACCACTAATAACATCTTATTTATATCAAAAACACAAAGAAAAGCGAATACGACTCAAACAGTTCCGCACAGCAAACGTATATCCCATCAAATAAATTCTCTGCAAGACTAGATCTCAGACAAAACAGTCATTCACCTTAACGAAAATCACCAAAATGAATCAACTATCGACTATTGAGAGATAAAAAATTGATTTCCATAATGTTGCATAACGCCGTCCAGTCATAATGAACCGTGGAGCTAAGAATGTACGCAAAAAAGGTGCTGATGTGTGGCCGAACTAATAAAAATGTCTAGCTTAGTTATCGGATTTAAAACGTGAGAAGCATCAGCAATTCACTATCATCTATTTAAACGGAGGAACGGTTTTGTTGTTGCTTTACTTTTAGAAAAACTACTAATACACTTTTAGAAAAAAATGGAATGAAATGCACTGTAACTGCACGGTAAATGGCTTCAATCTTTTGATATGTTCTATCTAGCATTTAAACGCCCAACGTAGCGATCCTATACCAACAGTACCATTCACATCAGCTTTATATCCCTTTCGCTACATACCTATAGTTATGATCTTAAAAAAGAAGAAGAACAAAGCTAGCATAAAGTTAATTAGCAGCATTTTATAAAAAAATACAAGACCTTTAAATTTGTGTTCGCACTTTCTAATTAAGTCAGACTTTAGCAATTGCAAATTGGCAATACAATTTAACTAAAAGGGTGTGTTAATTACTATTTAAATTAACGAGGCGCTACCTTTTATGTGAGTTCTAATTTTTATGCAAGATTGTTGCTATTTTACTTTGCAGAATAAGTTACATAAACATAACTTAATAAAATAAACGTTCACGCCGAATATCCCCGAAGGGGTTGGCAGAGGTACTAATACTTCTGAACATAAACATACATAAACATAAACGTTCACGCCGAATATCCCCGAAGGGGTTGGCAGAGGTACTAATACTTCTGAACATCACGTGACTTTGTCACCTGGTGTTCAGAGTACCCACGTTTTGCATGGACAGTGTACTCACGTGATAGGGGGCAGGCCTATCGCCGTTTTGTACGAATACACTGTCACATGACTAAGTACAACTCAGCCATGTGGGTTTCCTCACGATGTTTTCCCTCACCGTTAACAACCATGATAAATTAACCACACATATGTCTTTAGAAAAGACAAATTGGTGTAGGCCCGACCCAGGATTTGAACACTAGTCGTTTGCACTTCTGAACATCACGTGATTTTGTCACCTGGTGTTCAGAGTACGCACGTTTTGCAAGGATAGTGTACTCACGTGATAGGGGGTAGGCCTATCGCCGTTTTGTACGAATACACTGTCACATGACTAAGTACAACTCAGCCATGTGGGTTTCCTCACGATGTTTTCCCTCACCGTTAACAACCATGATAAATTAACCACACATATGTCTTTAGAAAAAACAAATTGGTGTAGGCCCGACCCAGGATTTGAACACTAGTCGTTTGCACTTCTGAACATCACGTGATTTTGTCACCTGGTGTTCAGAGTACGCACGTTTTGCAAGGACAGTGTACTCACGTGATAGGGGGTAGGCCTATCGCCGTTTTGTACGTTTGCAGAATAAGTTATTTCTAATTATTTTTTATAAAGCTTCTGAATGTTTTACTTGTGGTCGAATGAACTCGTAACTGAACTTACACTCCCCAAATCTAATACTTTGCTAGACGCACACAGCAATGGCATGTTTGTCCTTTAACATAATATGGATACACTGCTGAGGTGAAAAGTCATAAATTTTTGACAAAATATTACAACAATATTTGTTTGATGCACTTCTTATGTGTCGGTTATTTTGATTACAGTGATTTAACTGTAGACAATGTTAAATAAATAAAAAGGATACACAGAACAACTACTACCCAATGGGAACTGATGGCGTGAGTATATGTTAAGTTTCAAACACATCGGAGAACTAGCAGGAGCGTTTTTTAATCGTGACTCTCGGTTAGAATGAGATAAAAATATACGATACTATGGAAGTGCGAAAAGGATAGCTGTTTTATAAAACTCGATATCTGGTGAAAAGGTCGCCTGTGCTAGCCATGCCGGTGAATCGAGATATCTTGTCGTGTAACCGTTGTCGATAATTTTGACAAGAGATAAACGGAGCGAAATGCATTGTTTAATCAGAGTTAAAATGCTCTCCTACATTTGTAACGTTTCAAATAGTGATCAAAAGATACTTACATACATATACTCACGGCTATAAATCCCTAAAAGGGGTAACCAGAGCTTCACAAGCAGAAAATTCTTCAGCTACTTTTGGAAGTTAAGAAAATGTTGTAAAATGAATGTCTTAGTGATGGGTCTCTTCTAATCCTAGTTGCCTTTTACGATCATCCATGGCAACCCATGGAAGTAGTGTTTTTCTAAGCTGACACAGCTGCAAGTATGTATGCAGTGTTTTAAGTAGTAAAATATCAAATGTTTCCTGGTGTTTCTTTGTATCTACTTGGATTTAGTTCCAGATTTAGATCGAAGTGAACATTTTGGTCATAAAATATACAAGATAACAAATTACCTCAATTTATATAATTATTTATATAAATAAATTAACCTTTACATAGAAACATTTCTAGAACACACAATGTGTCTTATAATAGTCAATTATTTATAGCGAATCTGATCCTTCACGTGAGTGAATGTGCATAAGCATGGTCAGCTTTAATTTGTTCCGCTATGTCAGTCTTTATTGTTTATCTCTATATAATAAAAATAGTTTGTATTCATATAATAAATTCACAAGTCTGTATTCATATATTTTTACTCTAAATAAAGGGTGTAAAAGTCATTATTGGGTAAAAGACGTCCACGCTTCACAAAAGC
The DNA here is from genome assembly GCA_963576735.1 of Bedellia somnulentella. Taxonomy (NCBI): domain Eukaryota; kingdom Metazoa; phylum Arthropoda; class Insecta; order Lepidoptera; family Bedelliidae; genus Bedellia; species Bedellia somnulentella. The sequence goes on along the minus strand of OY755174.1, from coordinate 16,850,338 downwards.
TTTCAATAAACGTTCCCACAGCGAACGGTCATGTGACGTCCTCATCCAATCCAACGGCTTCCCGCGACTTCAGGAATCAAATCAAATCATTCCAATTGTATCACTTCATCTATACTAATTTTTTTTTATTTGCTTTGGAAGATTAACAGACTTATACATACAATTTAATACTAATTATGAATACAGAATGCCATTTACAAATCTTCACCTATACTTACTAATCCTCGCGCCAATAATTCAGTCACCATTCGTATAAGCAAAGACTAATAAAAAACTTTTAAAAGTAATAATATGTCAAACCCAAAATTATACAAATTATACTATATTTGATATTAAATATATTCGATAAAAAATTAAAAAATAATGTATGGAGTTTTTTGTACTCTGCACTCTGCAAGCACTCTGAAATCCAGACTTTTATGAAAATTTTCTACTATCGTGCATTAATCCATCCTGTTGTAAATAAAACAAAGGTTTTGAGGGGGTAAACAAAGAAATTGACAGACCTATGTCGCGACTGTGTATAATTTCGAATACGTATATACGTCAGCAAGTAAACGATTAAGCATCAATAACTGTAAATAATAATCGATGTGCCTAGAGTCGAATGAAACACATTTCCGTCACACACAAGGTACTAAATTATTTGCCGATAGGAGGCTTGATAAGCAATATCCCGCAAGGGGTAATGGAATAAGCTGGCGCGAACAGCAACGTCCTATTCAATCTGTGACGCATTGTTAATTTCAAGGAAACTCCTTCCACAATAAACGTATCTGAAATTATTTAACATGAATTAGGTAAAAATTTAGGAAAACGTTTTGATACACTTTGGTCTGAATGCACATACAAAATACTTAATCTCCCTTCTTTCCGTCATGAATCTTAATTTGTGTATCATTTCAAGTTTTGTTTTTGTTTTCATGTATCTTGAAAGAGTATACATACATACATACATATACTCACGGCTATAAATCCCTAGAAGGGGTACCCAGAGCTAAGGAATTAGAAATTCCCCAGCCACTTTTGGAAAGTTGAGTGGGGTAAAGATGGTGAAATAAAGGTTGTTGGTGATGGGTCTCCAACCGCATCGCCCAAAAATCCCTTAATAGCCCCAATACCGTTAGTCGCCTCTTACATACACCCACCGGAAGAAATGGGGTAGTGCTATTCTAAGCCGACACTACACAGCATCATTGAAAGAGTATCCCTACCTTAAATTGACTAGTCTAATATATTAAATTCACTTGTCACAGTGATAGTCACCAAACTCCTCCGAAACGGCTGAATTGATTTAAATTGCATTTTCCATACACATTCGGTAGTTCTTATTATATATTAATAACTATTTTTAATGCTTCTAAGTGATAAGAGATGTCCACCCCTGTTATTTTAATTTTATAGACTAGCAATCCCCTAGAAATAATTTATAGGGCAAAACAACGGTTGCCGGGTCAGCTAGTTTTATTTATATAAATGTGTCCATTTGACGAAAAGCGACCCAAATTAAAATAAGTCACTATCGTGTCGAATCATGTCATCTTTTCACGTTAGTTATAGTGATTGATCATTCGATGAAATAGGTCGATGCGTCACTCACTTCACATCACTAGGTTGTGCACCTGTTTCGATTAATGCAGTGGCGAGGTCATCGACCCGATATTTCGGCGGCCGGCGTGGGAGAGTAGGCGAGTTTTTGCAAGCGCCCGCGCATCGTCCTCTGTTAGGTCGTTGGAAGCTAAATATTTGCTTGATGCGGCAGAATGGGGAACTAAACATTAGTTTATTAAACTCTTATGAGCCTTTTGTAAATATTCTACTTTTCTAATATGCTAAAAACGATATGCACATATTTATTTAAGTTGATTCAATCGGAAAAAAAGTCTTATTATCCATTGGAAAACCTTTAATTTTCCATAATAAATCAATAGTGTTTTCAATCCTTGATATTCAGATTCAGCATTAACACCTATACTATTTTATCTAAATTAATTAATAGCTAATAGTTTAATTTTGTAATATTAAACCTCTACAGCAAAGTACCATAATGTTTTCTATATATTAGATGGACTAAATATTGTTACAAAATAAATTCGTTCTGACACAAAACATGCTTGTGTAAGTTTGAGAAAAGGAATGCTAAAGTTAGCATAGTTTTGCTACAATCGTAACCTCGGATGTTGTTGATTTCAGCAAAATTACATTTATGTTTTCAGAATATTGTTATCTACAAACAAATATTTATGATGGAACTGTAGTCACATTAAATAAACGTTCATCGATCCCAATGAATTTAGAACAGTGGCGCCCCCATATGACAACTACATATAGTCTGATTCCGATTATCGGCGAGCACTATGTTGATGAACAGGTAGCTCGCCCGCTCCCGATATAGGCAGTTGATTGTTGATTACATTTATACGAACGAGGACAGCCTCAACCTTTTTACGTGATTTGTTTTCGTTATTTTCGCGGGATCGGGATGCGATACGGCCTCACCTTTTTGGAGCCCGACTTTTTTTAAACGCTCTCGCATGCAAAGGATGTTGGTTTAAAGAGTCTTTACGTTCTGTGTGCGGGCTATTTTTTATATTGACAGTTACGAATATGATACTGGCGATTATTATGATAGTATGTTACAAAAGTAAAAATGCAACGTTCACGCCGTATGTCCCCAAAGGGGTTGGCAGAGGTATTAATGGTTTTAAACACCACGTGACAGGTCACTTGGTGTTCAGAGTACGCACGTTTTGCTTGGGCAGTGTAGTCACGTAATAGGGGGCAGGCCAATCTCTGTTTTGTACGAATACACTGTCACAAGACCAAGTACAACTCAGCCATGTGGCTTTACTCACGATGTTTTCCCTCACCGTTAACAACCATTATAAATAAACCACACATATGACTTTAGAAAAGACAAATTAGTGTAGGACCTACTCGCAATTTACACCCTCACCCTCTACACAATAAGGGGCCTTCTACCCGCTGAGCTATCACGGTTGCATAAGAAAGTAAATGGCTGAATTAGTTAGTAATAGACATGAGATTATAGTCTTAATGGCCCGTGTTCCTGTTTTCAGCAATACTGAAAAAAATATATTGTGGAATGGTCTAGTGAATCAAATAATTTCATCATACCTCAAATATAAAGATTTATGAAGATTTTAAAATATTTTCGCAAAATGTAAGTATGTAAAGTTCAATTAGCAACCTAGTATCCATAGGCCCTATATTCGTCATTCATTCATTATAATCTGTATCACAGCTTCTAATATATAAACGTTTATGTGTAAGAGCCTCCAAATACAGATTTTCTGTTTTGTTAAAGCGACAACAGAAATATATCATTTGTGAAAATTTCGGCTCTCGGAGTGTCAAGGTTCACGCAATAGAGCCTGGTGACCGATAGACGAACGGACAAACAGATGTTGAACCCTCAGTAAAATACAAAAAGATTAAGAGACCTTTAAAAGAAGATGCGTCACGGAAACTCCCATTAGTGTTATTGATTATCACAATCAAAGTGTTACAATAATATTTTGATTACCTAAACGGCCAGTTTAGAATGTCACTACCACTATATAAACACGGGTGCCGTAAGAGGCGACTAAGGGTATGGGGTTTGTTTAAGTGGTGGCAGTTGGAGATCTATCACCAACGAAACTTTATTTTTACTATCTTATCCCCTATCACCTTCCAAATGTGGCTAAGGAGTTTCTAGGTCTGAAGCTCTGGCAACCCCTTTATATAAATCCCAAAAAGGGGTTGTATAGTATGTGTATGTATAGTTTATTTCCTCATTTCCAAACAACATACATACATATACTCACGGCTATAAATCCCTAAAAAGGGTAGCCAGGGCTGAGAAATTAGAAATTTCTCAGCCACTTTTGGAAGTTGAGTGGGGAAAAGATGGTAGAATAAAGGTTGTTGGTGATGGGTCTCCAACCGCATCGCCCAAAAATCCCTTAAAAAGCCCCAATATCGTTAGTCGCCTCTTACGTACACCCACCGGAAGAAATGGGTTAGTGCTATTCTAAGCCGACACTACACAGCTAAACAAAACTTTATTCCAAACAAAACTCAAAATAAGCATTGTTTTATGCATCCAATGATAAAACAAATCTAAAATCTGCTATTTTTCTCGAGTCTGCACTTTTGCTTAGTAAAGTTATAACTTAGAATGAAAGTCTGAAAGTTTCTCATTGTTCAGTTTGCCGTCATGCAAATTGCAATGAGCCGTGGAATATCAACTAACTTGTATGAAAAACTTTGTGAATTATTTTTCTCATTGTTTTAGGAGTATAATAAGCGCAATATTTATGCAGATTAGCTTTAAATTCGGGAAAACATAGACGATTTCAATTAATAATGCATATTGCTAAAGATTAGAACGATAAATTATTAAATAGTTGAGCGACTGTATTGTAAAACATATCTATACATATAATAAATCTGTAGAAAAGTCATTTTTGTACATTGAAGAAATTGAAAAAAAAAATAGACAGCGTGTGAACAGATAAGTAACAGAACCCATTTCCATCATTTTTTAAATTTTTGTCTGTTTATATGTTTGTTTGTGCGCACATCACGTAAAATCTACGAATTCAATGCTGAAAATGTTTATATACAAAAAATATACGTAACTTGAGGTATAACTTAGTTTTTGTTTCATTGAAATCGGTTCACTCTATCAAAAGATATGATTAATTTTGTGAGTTCAAGAAGAAAAATATTACGTTACGCAATTCAGTATAGTACTTGCAACGACATCTTAAGTCTAAATATAGAACTAATGTTGATAGTTGGAATCCAAAGTCCGATAGATGGCGTTGTGCAAATGACCCAAAATGCATATCAAATTAAAGCTGATGAAATGAGGATTCCGATTATATATCATAACACTTTTATACACAAGATGCATTTACAATGCCGAGGGCAGAGATGGCGGCGGCGGCGGCTGCGATCCGTGGTTCCGTCGTTGTGTCAGTCGGTCGGTCCGCATAGCACGACAGTGGCGGCGAGTGGCGGCGCACGGCGGCGACGGCGGTGCTGGGGGTGGGCTCATCATTTTTGAGGTCCGCGACCCGAACGGGCAGACACGTGAGGGCAGACAACGTAGATGGTTGTGTCGAATTATGAAATTTTCAGTGCGGCGCGGCGCGGCGCTTCGTTTCAAGTTTACAATTGTTTTTTAAAATTTAATTTATGTGATTCATTTTAAATAATAATTTTGTACAAAGAAACTTGAATAGGTAAAAAATAGGTAGTTAAGTTTCGGTTGTTTGTGTGTTTGAGGCGAAAAGGCTCCTCAAAGTACATAATTTGCGTGAATGAAATTTGGCAGAATGCAAGATAATGATCCAAATACTTAACATCCCGGAAAAAAAATATCAATAAAATATTCACGGCTGATTGAACTAAGAGTATCGGAAAAAACGCCTATAATTTTGTAATAAGCAAATTTAACAGTACGAAGTCTGTCGGGTCAGCTAGTATTTTATATTTGTCGCTGGAAGACTTATACCAAACATTCTTTATTTTACACTAATTCTCCCTCTCAACTTCCAATAGTATTTGAACAATTTCCTTTCCCGAAGTATTGTTGTGTAGTGTCGGCTTAGAATAGCACTACCCCATTTCTTCCGGTGGGTGTACGTAAGAGGCGACTAACGGTATTGGGGCTTTTAAGGGATTTTTGTGCGATGCGGTTAGAGACCCATCACCAACAACCTTTATTTCACCATCTTTTCCCCACGCAACTTCCAAAGATGGCTGAGGAATGTCTCATTCCCTAGCTCTGGCTGCCCCTTCAAGGGATTTATAGCCGTGAGTATATGTATGTATGTATGTATTGTTAGTATAATGAGAGTAAAGTATAATGAGTATACGTAGAATAAGGTGTTCAGTGGGTAGAACACCCGCCTATAATGCAGACAGGCGTGAGTTCAAGACCCGGATCGGGCCTACACCAATTGGTCTTATATAAGTCATACGTCTGGTTAATTTATCATGATCGTTAACGGGGACAATTTCACTTGATGTTCAGAAATATTAAAACGTGTGGTGGTGGTGGTAACCCCTTCGGAGATATACGACGTAATTTTTTGAGTTTGAGCTGTTTAAGTATGGCGCATTTATGCATTACTATGCCTTTGGTTTCTATTTGGCTACCCAATACTTTGTCCAACGCAGTCTGTCGGGTAGCAAATTTAACTTTACTCTACATTACGAAGTTATAATGCAATTTTCTACGAGTGGGAAATTATTCTGTCCACGCCACGGCTAATTTGTAAAGCACATATAATAAAATGGAATAGAAATACTGATTATGTTTATTTTACAATTCTTTCCATCATAGACTACGTCAGTGTAACTTTTTTTAATAGCCTTTTACTTCCAAAGAATCATAACCATGCCGAGCTTCGCAATAAATTCAGCCACTTTTGAAAGTTTGGTAAAAAAGATGGTAAAAACAGTTATTATTAAAAATGGGTTTCTAGCCACGTAGCCTATCAATTGTTTCGTCTCGCATCGGCACCCACATAATAAATATGGTGTTGTGCAAATATAGAAATTAAAAAAATGTACCGTGCAAAATATTCATTGTTGATAAATTGTATGCAAAGGTATTGACTGAAAGATGATTGGGTATTGACTGAGGTTGAAAAAAATGTCAAAGTTTGGGATACACAGGATTTAGAAAAGGAATGTAATGTATGGATCAAATATTTTCTCTAAGGAGCATCACTGAAAAGTTCTAAGTTAAGAAAAAAATGTTAATTACTCCTTCATGGATAAAGAGAAGGCGTATGGCAAGATGGTAAGAATGAATTTGTAGGAGTTGTTATACTAGTTTGGTGTGGAGAATCAAGAAGCAGTAGAGAAGAGTTTCCTCAGGAAAATAATGTAACAGAAAGTTATGTGATCGAGTGGGAAATAGTATAATTTGTGAAAAGTGCGGTGTGACAATATGATGATGTAAGAAAAAAAAAATGCTGTGATAGTCTGGGCACATAGTGTAAGCTTATAATAATGAGTGTGCTATGATTGGCTATTATACTGTATAATTTATACTATTTATAATTGATAAACTGTATAGTTTTATTGTGTAATCATATTATTTACCTATTTAATAAGTATTAGTGGTATCGTGTATGAATAATGAGATACTTGTTTGACTTTACTTCAAAACAGCTCACGCTGATTAAAATAATGATTGTAATTAAATCCATAATTTTAGTAAATACTCATTTCTAAGATGTTATTATTTATTTATAAATGAGTTATAATAATGATTATGTAAATTTGAGTAAAGTATTATTAATAAGACTGTCAGTTGATTTGAGGTTAGGTAAGGTATAAATATACGATCTCTGTTTTTGCGTGGGCAATTGTCAGTAGTCCGTTGTATCGGCAAGTGGTTGTGAAAGATGAAATTATACGAAGTATACCGCTATTTTGGGTTTTTATTTCAAAACCTCCACACTCCCTGAAGTTGACCCTACAACTCAGAAGTGAGGATAGGCGAAAAATATCACGTTTTTCGTACTGCGCCTACGTAAGTACCCTGTTCTTTTTTTTTGTGTTTGCGTAATTAGAATCCTTGGTATGTTGAAATTGCCTTCTTCTTTATAAAATAGCATCCATAAACAGTCGTAAATAATAAAGTCTATTTCAATTGAAGGCAAGAAAGTATTTTAAAAGAATTTTCATTTATTCTCAAAAACATAGGGGCGATACATAAGAGTGTTAATCTGTTACATACTTGAGCCTGATATCTAGTCCTTTTTTCCCGATAGCTCAGATTGTTTTTTTTTCAAAGCTACTGTTTGTCAACTTATCGATCTGAAGATTGGTATAGAGCTCTGATTATCGAATAATATTGAAATGTTGGATCGATATACCGTATAGTGAATTTTCTAAAACATTTTTCGTTTATGATTGTGAGTACACGTGCGAAAACAGTACACTTTGAAATTATGACATATGGCATTACAACATCTGTTTAAAGCATTACACGTGATGCTACGATCTAACAATCCCTACTATCAGGCGTGTGGTGTTGTGTAATTAATTAAATATTTCGTGTAATGGGAATATAAATATATCACATGAGGTAGAATAGCAGTGTTATAGGTAGTTATAGAATTACGTGAGCGAGTAAGACGGGATTAGAAAAGAAATGTATCCATTACTTTTTAAATATTTATACGTTTTTGAATAAAGTTATTTTGTCATCATACTTTTACTCGCGTTTATTTAACTCGAGTGTGGTCCAGGCTTAGGACTAGCAATGTGCATGGATTCATTTGATGTTTACAAAGATTCGAAATGTATGTCAAGATAACACGATTTTAAATATCAAACAATTATCAAAATCAATCAATAAATTATATTGAACTTGATTTTAGAAATAAATTGAATGTCCCGGTGCTAATCCAAAATTATGAAAACTTAATGCATTAGTTGTAAACCTAGAAAACTACAATTTGATTTTAATGTAGTAAGAGTTTTAGTTACACTGAATTAAATAAAATACATGCCTGAGACGAATGTTGACGGGATTCTTCGATGTTAACCGAACTCTTTGAATACAATTTAAAACTTACTACAAATTACTACTACTACTGCTACTAAAATTTTAGCAAACCTGTAAGTTTAAAAAAATAAAATAAAAAAATATTGAGGCCTTTTATGTTTATAAATCTAGTTTTGGAATATAATACGAAGGAACACATAGTTGTTTTAATACTCATCATGATGCATAATATCTTTATTATTTATTTTAAATTTGAGATAGTCACCCGCTTATTGTAGTGTCTTCATATTATTCACGTAAGAGGTAAAAACGTCAAAATCAAAATATTCTTTATTAAACCAAGTAGGTATTATACATTTTCTTCGGCCCCCTGTAAAGCTGTACAAAGCGTGTGTAAGATAATACCGTGAATCCGTAAGAGAATTACATGACCAAGGATTAATACAGTAACTGTTTAAATATTAGTTTGCAATACAAAGTAAAAATTAAACATTTTGAAACTTTTAACAACTACCTTCTAATAAAATAGTCAGCCGTACATTTGTTATCAGTGAAATATTTAAGTTACATTTGCGAAGGTCGCCTTTAATTTCAATAAAAGAAAATTGGATTTGCGTTATACTAATTGTTAGGCCCATTGAGATCAAAGAAGCTAAAGTATGTGTACTGAGGGTTGGCTTGATTGTTTACTAAGCTGAAATTTGTCAGTTTCAGTTCTCCACCATGGATCGAGAAGAGAGCAGGAGTCGTAGCCTCAGTTACGATAGATTGAGCGCAGAATTGGCATGGAGGTGCCAAAAAAAAAAGCCAGTCAACACGGAGGTGTTGGAGATGACAGGAAGCGTTATGCTGAACGACCGTGGGTATTACGGGAGCGTGGTACCGAGGTCAATCGACAGCCGTGGGTATTACGGGAGCGTGATACCGAGGTAAATCGACCGTGGGTATTACGGGAGCGTGATACCGAGGTCAATCGAGGTGAACAGGTGAACAACGAATAGTCCAATAACAGCGGAGAGATCTCTTCGTAAGCCGGTTCGGCGTACACGAGAGCGTTCGCCTAGCGCGAGGACGAGAAAATAGCAGGGAGCGATGTTCACAGCATTGTGCACGCAAACGCGAGGGTGGATACTATTCCCAAAACAAAATAGACAGTAACCGCAGCTCTTTGGTTGGGTCGCTGAGTTTGAAACGACGTAGGGTAAATGATAATGGATGAGCTATTGTTTATTTTGTCTGAGATGCTGGCTGAAAGAGTTCAGTACGGAGAATCGCTTGATCAATATTATTACGCCAAAAACAATCTACTAAATTAATGTAAAATTAATGGGCGCCAGGATGTAGATTGTCTGCTGCACGGTGTAGGGTAGGTGCTCAGGCAGCTGCTTAAACCCGAACAAGTTTTTAATTTCTTTAATACGGTTAAAGTTGGTCAATATGGTGACCATCTTGAATGATTCTCAAGGCGAAAAATTGATCGCAAATGTACTTTGCTTTTGCGATGGACAAGATGCTTCAAATTCAAATTTATTTACCGAAAAGGGCAAAATACAACTTGTAATTATTTAACTATATAAACTCAATTAATGCTAGGTAGATTTACAAATTCTTAACAATGTAAGGTTTTACGAATATGTTTAATTGTAGCTCAATCTAAAATAATAATAATAGAAAACGATTTGAATTTTCGGGTAATTTCAAAAAGTTTGTTATATTTGGTCTCCGGACTGGGCGAACCTGTTGGGCGGATGCCGGAATTTTCACTTTGTCGCGGAGGCCTTATTGATGTAATGATATTAAAACCAATATTTAATATTTACATCAAATGGGGACTACTACTGATTTAATAAATTGAATTTTCTGTTTCAAAAATTGATCATAGTTACAATTTGTGAATGTATTGTTCCTGTTTTGTATACATTTTATATTTTTTACATTAATATTCAGTATTGCAAATGAATAAGATAGTGTATTTAAATATCAATAATAAAACTAAATTCCATTACTTAAATTAAATAATATCAACAATATCAAAGATAAATTATTATAATTATGACCGCCTTGTTCACCTGGTCTGGCTGGAAAAGTCTTCTCATTTGTCAGTTCATTGCAGCGAACAAAAAAAAAATATACATACCAAGAAGGGTAATCCGAAGGATAAAAATGAAAAACAATGAAATAGCTCAAGTTCAGCTTTAGACCTGGAACTTGATAAATACTTAACTGACATCAAAGTAAATGGGGTAGCACTAAATTGCTGTGTAGAGGTTGTAAGTCACGCTCTGTCATAAAACCTACTAAAGCCAGAGAGCTCAACTTTGATATGATAGTTCCAAAGGGTATACCTCTACTCAGGGCTATAGGTAGGGCTCTGATAAATCCCGTGAGCACTACAACTACAACGTAGAAGTTCAGAACGTAAAACGAACGATAAAGACGTACATCGGTGGAGACTATGTTTTATTTGCCATATAAACCAAATCAGCATCAAACATTCAATACTTTTCTTCTGAAGTTTTCTTAAATCTTAAGTAATTTTTAGCCAAAATCTTTAGTAGCTTTGAGATATCTTAACCATAATAGATATGCTGGTGTATAGGTGCATGGGTTGGTAGAGAGTGATAAACATCATAGCATAAACGTCAACAAGGGTATACCTCCTGCCGGGGTAGCATGAGGCGTGTGAGAGCCTCTGAGATACGGCTATGTCACCGTTCAAGGGCGAATTGGCCGCCATATTTGACCGTTTCTCGCACGCCCGAGCATGAGGCATCTGAGATGTGAGAGCGCTAGTGACTCGCCTTTGACATCGCAGCGCCGAGTCACATGTGCGAGCATGAGCGGCGTGACAGCGACATAAACTGAGATGTTTGTCATTTTATGTCAAATTTTTGTCGACGCCAAAATTGAGCGCGAGAGCCAGTGAGAAAGATTACTTATCAAAATATAAGTGCTGTTTTGCAGCTATTTTAACTGTTTTGTGTAGTTCTCAGAATAAAAGTGTGATAGTAAAGAGTGTACATCACTTACATTTGTTTTGAATGGAAAAAAAACGAAAAATGGATATTATACTCATCCGGTGAAAGTTTGCCGCAAACAAGTTCTTTGAAACATATATATATGTCATGCATGACTATTTCCGAGGACCTTTTATGATAGCTTGTGACCTACGAAAAGCCTCAGGGTATAGTTTCACATAAGGATACATATAGGATTTAATGATTCCACATGATATCATATGAATTGTAAATTTTAACCAAATTAAGTGTAATCTACAACAAGTGCATGTGTATTAAGTTTTAAATTCGTTAAAATACCATTGGCTTTCATAACCAGCAATGCACTAGGCATGAGGATACAAATTCTGCAGCCTAAATCCGTGTATATGTCCAATTTTCTGATGCAGTTGAGAAAATCAATAAATGTCATTGATATTCTTTAAAATAGCTATTGAGGACAGTTTCTAAACTTATAGTATGTTTCAGAGGTCAAATATAAAGCATGTTAGATAGATTTCTATTCATTATTGTTTGTTATGTGGGGTTTGATGTCTTAAATTATCATTATCATCATAAAAGACACCTCCAGCTCATAGCATATGCTTGCATCACAGGCACAGGCAAAGTCTGGATAGTGTGAGTAGACAATAGTCCACTTGTTGTCTTAGTGTGGTTAGGAATGTTAAGATAATTTTTGTTACCTCTTTATCTACCTACACACTTAATGCTACAAAAGTTGTTTAAATGCAGGTGCTGGTACTTTGTGCAACATTATAAAACAAATTTGGTAGTCACCTTGCTAGCATGTTGAAATTACTAAATATGAATATAATTCTCATTTTGTTTTCTTATTTTCAGTAAAACAATTTAGTGATTTGCAAGGAATCTAATTAAATTTATCAGAAACAGCAAAATATAACAGTTTACACAACCAATAAGACAAGAAATTAGTTAATCATGATGTATTTTATCAATAAAATTGCCTAAATTTTAATGAAAACCTTTTATTTTAATCCAACATTTTCCAATTTCAACTCATAGCAGAACCCTTCTGACCATTGCAAATGAAATGATAATCATTTCATGTTTGGTGTTGAATCTCCAGTTACATAACCCAACAGCCTTAATACCCTAAGCTGCCTCATACAACGCCTGGGGATAAATTGGATTATTGTAATTCAAAGACAATACTACACAAAAAGTGGAACAAGTGAAAGAACTTGTATATATGTAAAGTTTGTTTACTAGGGATAGAAAATGTGAGGAAGGAGGAGGAATTTGGTGAATGGAGTCAGGAACAGTCTGATCTCAAACCAGTTGTTGTCTAAAAAGGCTTGAATGGCTGTGCATAGTGCTGCTCGGGTTCCCGCACTGATATATGGTAGTGAATGTTGGGCATAGCAGAAAAAGTGTGAAAGTAGAGTTAATGCAATGGAAATGAGATCCCTCAGAAGTATATTTACTCTGTGAGAGAGCCAGAAATAGTGTGATTCTTGAATTTTTTAGGTACCTATGATAGATGACATACTATGCTAGATAGAAAGAGCAATGTTATGTTATTTTGGGAAAATAGAGCAGATGGATACAAATTAGGTATCAAGAGATATATATAGGTGGGTATAACGGTTGTAAGTATGAGTAAGTTTACTGATGCGGCAATTAATATTCCCTGCCTACCACAATGGGAAATAATGTATAGTAGAATATGTATGCACATTTTACAACTGAAATCTCATCTCAAGTGTAAAAGTAAAAGCTGCTTATGAAAGGGCTTTATTTGCTAGTAAAACACATTTTGTGGAGTTAACTTTATTTCTTGAATAAACACTTTTATAAAACCGATTCAACATCATAGTTTCTGTTGACAAACTCAGTTATAACTCATCTGTTCTTTATTCTATTAACAACACTTTTTCCTTACAGAAACACTACAGCTTGTTTATACACACTGCAATCATAAGAATGCTCTTTAAGTATGGATGCATACTCAAATTCTGTATAAACAGGAGCATTCACCAAGACTGTTTCCTTACATCAGAGCTTCAATAGCTATTGGAAATATAGGATATTGTTGAAATTGAAATGTAGTGGAGGTTATTAAGTTAGATAATGCCCAGCTGCGCCTCTGGGAATGGACTGGCGGGATAGACCTAAGATGTTATAGGCAATAGGTACCATAGGCTGCACAGCATTTCTTCAATTTTCTCATCAAACACTTATATAACTGTGCTATATCTGCAAACAAAAGAAAATACAAATCAAAGAATGCTGCTCACTTTCTAGTTTAATAATAGTTATATAGTATAATAAAATGTAGTTATTACTTACTTAATATTTTATGATTCCTCCATCATTGTAAGGAAGTTTAGTCGGAAACTTGTTATCTTAAAACTTATGATTTAAATTGGAAAGTTGGGAACTTGTATTGCGAAATTAATTATTATTTATGTTTACGTTGTTTGGTTACAAAATGTTCATATTTGACGTAAGATTTGTCAAATATGACACATATAGCTACTATTTTGGTTCAAAAAGATCGAATAAAATAGAGAAAAAATATTCAGAGACCAACAATGGCAACACTGCTCTATCGATTCGGCGACAGGGCTCTCACATCTCATCCGTCTGTCAAATTGACGCTCGTGCTCGCAAAAATGACATAGATTGGACAAATGAGATGTTTACTGACATGGCTCTCGCTTCTCAGATGACAACTCATGCTACCCGGGCTGTATACCTGTGATCCTCTCGCGGACACGATAGCTGCCTACAACGGCTTAGGCATCAAGATGAACTGTCTGTGTGAATTATAATTGTCTTATTTTCGTTAATTCTGATATTTAAGTCATAATCATTAGCACAGAATCTAAATCCATTGCATATCCTTCGGGAAATATTAAATTTTTAGCCATTCATGTCCAAATTAAGACTAATTATTACCATTTTATATGCTTTGCTTTGGATCCGAAATAAAAGATTTCGATGCAAATATATTATAAAACAAATAATAACTTCTATCATCACAATATATCAATTACGATAAAGTGTACGAATGGGCTAAAATGTCAAATACGTGAATTTTTATAGGGCTAGTATAGAATCCGCCACACTAGGGTCACCCTCTCACACTTATTTAAGCACACCGTGTATTATTTTTGGATATCGCTGTCATCTTTGTCTTGTCAATCTATATACATAAGTGAAGCACAATTAATATATAATCTTAACATTGTTTCTGTACTTTAAAAGTGCCGCTCATCATAACTGTTAAGACTATAACTGTAGATTTTACCTCAAATCTTCGCCCTGCTTCCATTTGTTAAAAATATAATTAGAACCACGAGCAGGGGAAGGTAAAAATAAATCAAAATTATGTACATTTTACCATAGCTTAATATTTATTAGAGAAACAAACTGTACACAATATTTCAAGCAAGGATGACCTCTAAAGTTTCTACCAATAGTTATAGTATAGTATACTAATTTTGAAGTTGATATAGAAAATTGCAAATTAAAATAAGTATTTAAACAAAATAATTGTACATCGGCTATGATATGGATAGTTTATAGAGATGAATTCGTTTGAAGGCATCAGATTGTCATCCCCACCAGACCAAGCGAATATAACAAGATTTTAAAAACATGTACATTTTATTTTATTTTATTTCATTTTATTATCGTTGGGGGGCTTACAGCTAAATTTACAATATAAAATAATAACATAGGCAGAAATAGGCCAATAACAAGCTCCCACATATGCATAAAAATAAAGAACATCGAAAACAACAGAGAAACAGAAGGCTTAACTAAAAAAGGAATTTAACTAATTAATAAAACAACAGCAAGAAAAATGCACCGAAACAAATGATAAGATGAAGAAGAATGAAGATGAAGCAACCGCTAATTTGAAACACTAAATTTTTTTAAAAGAAAAAGTCATTTGCAAATGATCGCTTAATGTGAGCTATACTGTTATGGAATAGATCCAAAGTGAGTTTATCGTTATGATAATTAAATTCATTGCAAGATCTGATAAGATAGGCATTACGTCTGTAATTTGTTTTGGTTGCGGGGACATGAAGCAAATCATTGCTACGCAGTTTTTTTGAAGGAACTCTCAAGCAAATTTTACTGAGGAGTTCAGGACAATCAATATTACCTTGAGCAATCTTGGCTAGTAGACAGATATCTGCTATATTCCTACGCAAATAAAGAGGCAAAAGGTGTTGAGCGATGCAACGCTTATTATAATCTAAGTATGTAAGTTTAAATTTGAAAGTCAGAAAACGGGTCAACTTTTTTTGAATTCGTTCGATTCTATCAGAGTATACGCCATAACAGGGATTCCAAACTTGAGACGCATACTCAAGGTGACTGCGAACATAGGCACAATAAATAATTTTGACTGTTTTCATATTTTTAAAGTTCACAGATGATCGTATAACAAACCCAAGAGCTTTATATGCTCTATTAACAATATGATCGACATGTAAATCAAATAATAATTTGCTATCATGAATGACGCCTAAATCTTTGGTATGAGTTAATTTTTCTAAATTTTGACCTTTAATTTGGTAATTAAATGAATTAATACTACGTTTACGTGAAAAATTAATAAAGAAACATTTAGAGACATTAAGGTCGAGTTTGTTACGAAGGCAATAGTCATCCAGTCTGCTAATGTCCTCTTGTAATAGAGAAGCATCCTCAGAATTATTGACTGCTTTGAATATTTTCATGTCATCTGCAAACAATAGATATTTGGAATATAGAAAACATGATCCGATATCCTTAATGAAAATAACAAATAGCAAAGGGCCTAATAGTGAGCCTTGGGGGACACCGGATGATATTTCCACCCATGAGGAAGTATAGCCGGATAGAACCACTGCCTGCGATCTGTTTTGAACGTATGAAGAAAACCATCTAAAGAGGTCTCCGCGAATTCCCAGGGAGTGCAGTTTCGATAGTAGAATACAATGATCGATACGATCGAAAGCTTTACTGTAATCTGTATAGACTACATCAACTTGCTTGCCTTCACTCATGTTCTCGGTCACAAACTCATTGAAAACAAGAAGATTTGAGACTATTGAGCGACCCTTGAGGAAGCCATGTTGATGTTGATCAAAAGAACATTTCAGGCAGTCATACACTGTATCATACACAATACGTTCCAGTACTTTAGCAAGTAAGCACAGCTTGGAAACAGGCCTATAATTTTCAACACAGTTTTTGGCACCTTTCTTATGAATAGGTGTTATGTAGGCCTTCTTCCATATCTTAGGCACTGTGCCTTCATCTAAGGATCTTCTAAATAAAATCGTGACTGGAACGGTTAGCTCTTCCGCACAGTTAACTATATATATCGCCGATAAAGAGTCAGGTCCAGCTGATTTGTTCAAGTCTAAAGACTTAAGTAATTTAAATACTCGGTCCGAGCTAACAAAAATAGAGGAAATATCACTAACAGAATCAACAGCATCAGATCTAGAATTGCTAATTTGCGGTTCATCTACCGGCTTTAAAAACGTGGAACCAAAGTACGAGGAAAATAGTTCACTGATACCAACACCAGTATCCCTCGTTTCATTACAGTAAGACATACAGGCCGGAAAGGATCCACTTTTACGTTTACTTGCCATAAACGTCCAAAAAAATTTGGGATTCTTTATTATGGCCTCCTCAATTTGATCAATGTATTGGTCATAACACTTATTTTCTACTTCTTTAGCCCTGTCACGCAGCATATGAAAGGTATGTTCATCAGATTTTCTGCCATATATTTTAAATTTAGTGTGATATTTAAACTTTTCTTTAATAACTTTAATAAGTGCAGAACTATACCACGGCGGATATCTAGAGTCTTTAACTTTACGCAATGGGATAAATTGTTCCCTGATCTGGAATAAACGGGTATAAAATTCATTTACCGCATCATCTAAACTATCCGCATCAAGAACATGGCTCCAGTCAATTAAGGCTAGATGAGATCGAATTTTTTCATAGTCACCGCGATTATATGCATATGTAGTACGAGGGAGCGCCTTCAATGGAGTATGTTCAATAAAGAGAATTTGAATTATAAGTGTCTTATGGTATGTATCCTCTTGTATCAGAGGGTCCGAACACGTAGATACGTTAACGTAATCATTACATAAAACTAGATCTAAAATACCACCATGCCCATTTGCGTGGCCGTTAAATTGTTTTAGATCGCAGTAATTCAGAGTGTCAACAAAATTAACAATATGATCGTTTGAGACATGCAAGGGTGTGAAGACATGTATAATTAATTATGATATTATTATTATTAAGTATACCTAAATAAGATTCTTTGTCATATATGGTACTAATTTTGAAGTAAGTATATTTATATTTAAAAACTGGTAATAAACATCAAATATAAAAATAAATATATATGTAAGATAATATATAAAGTTATCCATATTGAGGGAATAAAAGGGTAATTTATGTTACAAAAGTTTATTCAGTAATAAATTCAGATATGGTGTAATTTAAACACGAAAGTAACAATAATCAATCAGAGAATAAATCAGAAATCGCTCAGCGTAATAGTGTGCTATGCGCGCGATTTATTAATCTAGCAACTTAAGGTATCTGGTACGAAGTTTATTGACTAGGTACATGTCAGCATAGGTACTAAGACCAAGAGTGGACGGACAGTTTTTCCGGGAGCAGAATGCTCTTGAGTCAAATCAGAAACGGGAAACTCCTTTCTATTGGCCATATGAGTTAGTTATAGCAAATCCCCGTGCAACTATTATTTTCCAAGGAAATTATTATTTTCGGTACACAATCAATAAGAGCTTATTTAGAACTAGCTTACCATTATCATAAAGCTTACTAAATAAAAGTCAAGGTAGGAAAAATTAATAAACCCTGTACATTAAATCATCATGGTCAGGCATATATAAATTTTAAAAAGAAAAATTTTATATTATTAAAAAAAAAACAAAAACCTAACTTAAAATCTAAAAACATCTTCCAGTTCCTCTTATCGGGAAAGGGTACCTAAGATGCTGGAAGCGTTACCGCGTTGTATGGCAAGATAAGATGCATATATCGATGGATAAAAGTACTTAAAATACATACTTTAAAATAAATAAATTCATAATCTAAATAATTATATCATGAGAAAGTTTTATGACTCGAACATTAAAGGTTGATCGGCTGATTCAACAAAGTCCAACTGTTTACAAAAGTATTTAAAATGAATAAATGCTTAATAAAAAAAAATGTCAGCTTCGGAAAATGGGGTGCGGAATGTGAATCGGATTCTAGTATTGTAGGACGAACAGCTGAAGTTTAACCTTGATTACAAGTCCTTTTTTATGGATGGTTTTCATTAAAATTACTCGTAGTTGATCCCTAGTGTCCTTTGTACATCTTAAGGGTTTTAAAGTTAGAACGTCCAGTGGCTGATGATGATGATGATGAAGTTAGGAAGGTTGTCTAAATATGGAAATCTATTGTGAGGTGTTTAATACACTTATTTCGATTTTGTTGAAGCATTTTTATATAAACTTGATACATGGGGTCCCATACAGTATAATAAATTTCCATAGCAACCACCATAGTAGTTCTGATCGTGACATTAAGGCTCGTACCGCGTCTTAAAAGCACTCCCTAATGACAGTCATACCTAGAAGGCAGTAATGATCTAAGCGATTTAAATAGTGAATAAATAAAAAAATATATATAAGAAAATCACATAAGTACGATATAATATATAAACAAATAATTAATAATTAAGTTATAACCTCACGAGTATGTGAGTTGTGAATCTGCCTATTCTTTTTACTCACGTATTGATCTCTCCATTGAAGAGTTGTCTGGAAGAGATAGTTTTAAGCCACCAATTGTGCTTCTGTTTAGCAGTGTAATCTTTGTAAAATGTTTTAACTGTGATGACTGCCTCCGTGGCCTCGCGGTTGAGCGCTTGGTTTCGGGTGCGGAGGTCTCGAGTTCGATCCCCGGGGGGGTGATCACCTTACAAATTTGATTTGTAAGTTTTGACCGAGTTTGGAGGGATATTGCAGGCTTGAATCACCTGACTATCCGAGAATTAAGACGATTCCGTGCTTCCGAGGGCACGTTGGGCCGTCGCTCCCGGCTACTGTTGCGGTGGTGGTCGTTGGTCTGCCAGCCCGCAATTGGCCGGCGTGGTGGACTGTGGCCAGATCGCCCTATGTAGGGTGGGCTGGAGCCCCTTGGTGGGGACATATATGGACTGTGAGGAGGAGGTACGTGATGAGTACCATTATGGGTTCTATTCTATTCTATATTTATGTGCTTAATATTACAATTCGTATAAATAAAAAAATAAAAAAATACATTGTAAGTGTGTAATGTGTAGAATATGTAAATAAAAATATATATGTATATTGAATGTGTAAATAATATGTAAATGTCTGTAAAACTATGTGTATGATATGTGTGTGCATATATATGTATAAAAAGTTAATGCAATCGCAATTATGAAACATTAGTACGGATTAACACATTAGGACCTGTTAATTTTGAATCACTTGTTACCAGGATTTACAAGTTATTTCAAGAAATTACCTATGTATAAAAAAATATATAAAATAATAAAGTTTTATTAATTCTTAAAAAAAATATTTCCAAAAGCGAAGGGACTCGCTTATAACAGGAAGGCCGAGCTGTAAGCTTATAATAATGAGTGTGCTATGATTGGCTATTATACTGTATAATTTATACTATTTATAATTGATAAACTGTATAGTTTTATTGTGTAATCATATTATTTACCTATTTAATAAGTATTAGTGGTATCGTGTATGAATAATGAGATACTTGTTTGACTTTACTTCAAAACAGCTTACGCTGATTAAAATAATGATTGTAATTAAATCCATAATTTTAGTAAATACTCATTTCTAAGATGTTATTATTTATTTATAAATGAGTTATAATAATGATTATGTAAATTTGAGTAAAGTATTATTAATAAGACTGTCAGTTGATTTGAGGTTAGGTAAGGTATAAATATACGATCTCTGTTTTTGCGTGGGCAATTGTCAGTAGTCCGTTGTGTAATCTGTGGTTGTATCGGCAAGTGGTTGTGAAAGATGAAATTATACGAAGTGTACCGCTATTTTGGGTTTTTATTTCAAAACCTCCACACTCCCTGAAGTTGACCCTACAATAGTGAGGATGTATGATTGTAAATCTGTAAAATAGATTTGTAGAGCCAACGTAGATGGTAATGTCAATAGAGGAAGACATCATCTTATATTACATAAAAGACATGATAATAATTTAAACTGGTTTTTAGTCAAAATCACCAGAATATCTACCATAAACGATGTGACTATGTAATTAAAGCAATAACTAAAATTTAGCTGAACCGTTGCTATCGAAAACCAAACTTTCAACAATTTTACGTAGTTCACTATTGTAGCGAGTTTCAAGTTGCAAATTGTTTTGCCTCTGTGAAATACTAATGTACATTGTTCAATTAAATTCCAACTTTACTAAAAGTTTTTGTTATTTTCATTGAGTACAGAAAAAATAAAGAAAAAAAGGCATGTATGAAATTTAGACAACGCTTGAAATGTTTGGCACTACCTAACAAAGCGACGATCTATGTATCTCTGCCTTCCCAATTGAGAACAAATAGTAATAGTAATAGTAATAGTAATAGTAATTTATTCATAAAAAGAGTTTACATTATTTGGTGTCGACTGCACCCGAACTAGGCTCATCGCCCGTATCTCAGGTTACAGTACTTTACTTACAGCTCTTGGTTTCTATGAATCTAATGGATTGGAATTTATACATTAAAAAAAAGGTTAAAAATATTAAAATATTAAAACATTTACAATGATTATTTATATAAGTAGAACTGCCAATTATAACAATTTGAGTGACTCTTTAATTAGAGTGACTCTTTAATCCAATTAAAATATAACACTAATTTGACTCTCGTCTATTGATGTAGTGTGATGTTGTGTTCCTCTCTGTGTTAATGTGTTTGAGTGAATGTGTGTATAGAGAGGGTGTGTAATGTTGTGTAATATTTATAATATATATTCCGGGGCACAGTAAAAAATCTAATAGACTCTAAATATAAGTAAGGCAGATAATGTCACTGAATAATAAATTTATGTACTAATTTAATTATTATAATTTAGTGTGTGCATAAAATTACAATTATATTAAGGCATAGAATTAAGTTAGGTATTAAATCAAATGTAGTAAAAATATTAAAATTAGGATTATAGTGAAATAAAATAATTAAATAAAGTAATGTCATTAAATTGAGTTAGACTAATGTTTTAAGTAAAAACTCAGTCTCTTTGTAATCATGTTTTTGCAACCAATCAAATAATATTTTTTTACATTCATAAATGTTGAGAGGGTAAATGTCAATTTGTTTATTAATTTTATTATATAAAAAAGGTGCTAAGAAACAGTAAAATTGATGACTGAAGGCATATTTAAAGGTAAAATTCCTAGGTATTATGTCTTTGCTTCTCCTTTGTAGAGTTTTATCTGGGTCAAAGTAAGTGTTTGCATGTTGTTTCAAGATGATATTATAAATGTACAATTGTCTTACCGTCAGAACATTGCATTCGCTGTAAAGAGTTTTGGTGGAGTATAATTTAGGACAAAAGTTTGCTACTTTCAGAATTGCTCTTTGTGATCTTTCTAAGGAGATCAAGGTGTTTGCAGGTACTCCACCCCAAGTACAAATTCCGTAGACAATTATCGACTGACAGAGCGAGATGTATATATTTTTTATAAGTTCTTGGTCCGCTATGTGCCGTAGATATGCGAAAACGAATATTAATTTACGAATCCTGGTTGTCGTCAGATTTATGTGCTCTTTAAAGTTGAGATTATTGTCAAGCACGACACCTAGATATTTAATGTGATTAACTCTAGATAAGACAGTACAGGAGCATTTGTGATTGGATTTTCCCATTATTGTATCACAAGTATGTGCAGTCAGGTTGAATAAATAAGTTGGTTGAGAGTTTTTACGCATCGTGAATGTTAAGTACTGCGTTTTATCTGAGTTTAGAGTAAGGCAGTTATTCCGAAACCACAGACAAATTGTATTCAGCTCTTCCTGGGCAATGCGAAATACCTCCTCCCAAGTGTCACTAGAGAAAACCAGAGCAGTGTCATCTGCATAACAAAAGATTTTAAATAGCGTAAATATGAATACGTATAAAGAGAAAAACATACTTTTATATTTTTCTTCGTAGTGTTGGCTTCCTATTCCTTGATCCCATAGCTTGTCATGGGCGTCAAACTCGGCGAGAAAGTCTTATTAATTAATACGTTTTTAAACCTATCACCAGCAATCCTTAATTTTTTCACCTTTTCCCCACATTATATCTAAAAGGAACTAGAGGATTTCTAATTTAAAAACTCCCGCTATCCCTGTCTTGAAATGAAAAGCCTAGAGGGCATGGGTACACATAAGTCATACATATCATCATACATAGTATTAGTAGTAGTAGCTATGTAGTGTCGGCTTAGAATAGCAATACCCCAATTTTTACGGTTGGTATACGTAAGAGACGACTAACGGTATTGGGGCTTTTAAGGAATTTTTGGGCGATGCAGTTGGAGACCCATCACCAACAACCTTTATTTCACCATCTTTTGCCCACGCAACTTCCAAAAGTGGCAAGGAATTTCTGATTTCCTAGCTCTAGCTATCCCTTCAAAGGATTTATAGCAGTGGGAATATGTATAGTCTTAAAACAAAGCACAAATAAAATTAAGTTCCTGTTAAGTTGGGCTCTCTTGTACTTAGCAAAAGATGCGAAACCAAAGTTTCATATCAAACTATAAATTCTACTTACGTAAGAAAATAGTAAAGTACTTTTCAAAGCCTCACTGCATTTATTTTGCTTCTACCAATATTGTATTATTTAATAGATACACTCACGGCTATAAATCCCTTGAAGGGGTAGCCAGAACTGTGAAATTAGAAATTCCTATTATTTATTATGCTATTAATACATATGTATATGTGTTCATGTGACCATAACTTCATAAAAGGGGTAGCCAGAGCTTCACAGCTAGAAACTATTCCGCCAAGTTTCAAGTTGATAGGATACAAGATACATCGGCCAAAAACCACTTAAAAAGCCCCATACCCTTAGTCGCCTCTTACAATACCCGTGGTTAGAATGGGGTAGTGACACACTAAGCCGGCACCACACGGCGACACGAATATTGTATTATTCAATATACTGCTCCTGTGATAAATTTGTGTTCGCACCAAGTAAAGTAACCTTAGATGTTGTCTGAGAGCCAAGCTCATAAATAACAATAGGAAAGTTGGTTGAGACCGTCCGTGTCCGAACTTACGTAATGACCTTTCTAGAACCCTTTACAAATAGAAACTGATAAAACATACTTACTGAGGACTTGAAGATACAAGTATGTAATATGTCTATACTTATAAATATAATTGAAAGCATGTTTGAATGTTTTGAAGACTTTTTTAATAATATTTTCTATATAATAAATTCATCTGAAAATGTAATGTTTGCAAGAGAAATATTTAGAGTTTTTGGTCGTTTTAGGTAATACTATCACGATATATAAATTTTAGTGAGGGCCAGCTACCAGCATCCATCACCACCATGCATAATTTTCTCACATCATCAAATTATCAGAGAACATTGTGGAAGTGGTAAACATT
Organism: Bedellia somnulentella; assembly: GCA_963576735.1. NCBI lineage: Eukaryota > Metazoa > Arthropoda > Insecta > Lepidoptera > Bedelliidae > Bedellia > Bedellia somnulentella. The sequence continues at coordinate 16,826,082 of OY755174.1, read as the reverse complement.
GCTGGCTAGTTGAGTTTCAGTTGTTTTTTTTTATTATACAACGCGTACATAATATAGTTATTTATAAAGTTCCGCGTTAAAATAAAAGAAGCTTATATCTTCTTATTATATAATTAATTAATAACCCAGCTACGCCTTCGGGGAAATAGTAATTTGATTGTGGTTCACCTAGTAAATACGAGTACTTGGCATGACATCAGGTATGCTTACGACTATCTTTCTTTTCCATTAGTGAATTCCTCGTTGTGTATGATCTAAGATAATAGGCTATTTGACTAAGTTTTGAAAACTATGCTACGGTGTTAATTTGTTTATAAGGAGCCCTAAAAAAATATTTTTTTATCTTCATTTTAGCTATTTTATTAAAAAATCGAAAAAGATAATGCAATATTCAAATGTGCCGCGAAAACGCGACTTTAAGTAATTTGGCGGCTGCAGCACAAATGACGTCAATTCCGCATTAAACACCAATGAGCGAAGCGATACACAGTCTGTTTATGCGTGATCTACGTCATTACATTATAGAAATAGCCAATCACGGTCCTTTTTAGTCACGTGACAGTTGCATCAAAAATACTTATTTTAGAAGACGGATTTTAGTGAAATAATGCAATATTTTTATCTCGCATTATTACAAATGGCTCCAAAAAAGAAATATTAAGACTATTGAAATAAAAGAAATGTATATTTTTATTACCGTCAAATAGCCTATTTAAGACACGAGTGTTTACATCACGAAGTACTTCCCCATAAGTGTGGCAGTGGTACTAAACTGGTGAAATGTCTACCTTTATCACTTAATTATCTAGTGTAATTGTCATCTGGTGAACAGAGCACCAGATAACAAATATTAAGACCCTATTTATTGCGTACACGAGCACAACCTATTGGCGTTTTGTATGATTACAATATCACTTAACTAAGTAAAGTATATGTATAACATACATACATACATACATATACTCACGGCTATAAATCCCTAGTAGGGGTAGCCAGAGCTAAGGAATAAGAAATTCCTCAGCCACTTTTGGAAGTTGAGTGGGGAAAACATGGTAAAATAAAGGTGTGTAGTGTCGGCTTAGAATAGCACTACCACATTTCAGCCGGTAGGTGACTAACGGTATTGGGGCTTTTAAGGGATTTTTGGGCGATGCGGTTGGAGACCCATCACCAACAACCTTTATTTCACCATCTTTTCCCCACACAACTTTCCAAAAGTGGCTGAGGAATTTCTAATTCCTTAGCTCTGGCTATCCCTTCTAGAGATATATAGCCGTGAGTATATGTATGTACGTTATCTCAGTAAATCATTTGGGGTTCAACCGTGTTTGGTGTCTAAGCCGCAGTTTACTATTTTAACAGTTGTTACACGTATCTGTAGCGACGTTCTAATTGAAACACTTCACAGGCTGTTTATTTAAGTGTTCTTGACTTCTGTTAGTCTGTATATGTTTAACACCAAATGCTGTACAGTGTGGTTAGAACAGCAAAACCCTATTTCTTCCCGTGGTCAATCGTTAGAGGCGACTAAGGGTATAGAGGCTTTTCAAGTGATTTTTGGGCAATGCGGTTTGAGACCCGTCACGGACAACCTTTATATTACCATCCTTTACCCACTCAACTTGCAAATGTGGCTGAGGAATGTCTGATTTCCTTACCTCTGGCTATTCCTTTAGGGATTTATAGCCGTGAAAATATGTATGTGTGTTTTTATCAACAATAATAAAAAAGAAAAACAAAAACTTCAAATTAAAAACTAAACAGAAAAATTAAATATTATTATTTTTTATTTAAAAAAGAACCGCCTTCAAAAATCCAACTGAAAAGTATAAAATAATTTTTATTTATTTTATTATGTACAACTATATTCAACTTCTTCTTTTTGAAGTCGGTGCCAAACCAATTTTCATGACAAAGAAGAACGAATATTAGTGGCCCGCCCAAGTTGAGTGAGTTCTCCACCCCATCAGCGTATACCATCCTTATAAACCTTCCTTTTTAATCAATTAATCAAAAAATTCGTATCAACATTCATTTCGTAGTTTTACAGATTAAAGTATACATAAGGATGTCCCTATATCCCAGACATGGATAGAGAAAGCGACTTTGTTTTATACTATGTAGTGATTTAGATTCTCGATCGTCTTTTTACAAAGTGTTAGAAGTTTTGGTTGTGCCAACTCGGTGCATGCATGTCCCTGTCGAATTGTTAATTCCGTTAGTTTGAAATCTGATAATCTTACATAACCTAACCTAACGTTAGTTTACTATCTCGCTATCTATCTTAAATTATAATTTACTCGTATTTACAGTTTTACGGTGACATGTATATTATGATAATTTCTCTGCGGAGTGCGACGCATGCGCACCAGGCTAAGCACCGCTCACTGTCCCCCAATTCCATCCTTTATAATGCGACGTCGTTGCGAGACTTGCGAGCGGATGAAATTTCTTGATTTTTGAGCGCGATTGTGTTACCTACTGTTGTTGAGGCACTATCGATTGATTTATTATTCGTATGGTTTTCTCTATGTAGCAATTTTCATTTTGGATTTGTCTGTTTGGCACCGACTTCAAAAAGAAGAAGTTGAATATAGTTGTACATAATAAAATAAATAAAAATTATTTTATACTTTTCAGTTGGATTTTTGAAGGCGGTTCTTTTTTAAATAAAAAATAATAATATTTAATTTTTCTGTTTAGTTTTTAATTTGAAGTTTTTGTTTTTCTTTTTTATTTTATACTTTTTAGTGATAAGTTCTTAAGTCACTCTGAGTTTTTTTAGTGAATTAGTGATAGTTTTTTAGAGATAAGTTTTACTGTCCGTTTATTTTATAGTTTTATTAACAGGTAGTTATAATATTTGTTATAATGACTTTAGCTTACTTGTTACTATTTTGTTTACCTGCGGGCCTGGATAGAAAATCAAAGGATGCTTTAAGGAAAAGTCGCGTAAGGGAGAACGAAACACCCATCGAAAAAAACAAAGACTTCAGCAGGGCAAGCACGAGCCGTATTTAAACTAGTTATCGCGTGGGATAAAGCAGCCATCTTTTACGCACTTACTTAGTATCGTATACTGCCATCTCATTTTAGCCGATATTGTGTCGATAACTCGTGCTTGACCTTCAGAATGAGAGAGATCGTCAGCGTGCTGCTCTTGCTGCCGAAACAGATGAGCAAAGAGAAGTTCACCTATCACAAATGCGAAGAAACACTCTTATATATATGTAGCGATGAGTCGTGTAAAATCCCTTGATGAGATGGCTTTAAGTGATATTGATTCAAAGAAATTACTTAACCATCCCCATGACGAAAGAGCCTTGATTGAAATGACCAGAATGCGAAACATGATGTTGCACTATATATTTTTTTCTTCAATATAATTAAGAGTAATTTATTCATGTTTTTATATACTTTTTTGTTTAATAATTTAGTAACTTTGTTTATTACTAATAAAAAAACTTTATTAACATTATATTGATAAATCTCTGTCTAGTATTGATAACTTTACATACATACTTATATTTCAAACTAAGAAACCTCCTTTTTTTCGAAATGGTTAAAGAACAAACCTTCTCCTGAATGTAATAACATAAACTGATAATAGGGGAGATGACTGATTTTTGTTTCTTTCACCATTAGATAGTTTATTAAAAACTATTGAACACGTATTTTTTCTTTTTTATTATACTCAAACAATTACCGAGATATTTAGAGTTGAAATTACGCATGACGTCACACTGTGGTACGATTTCTACCTAGTTGTGACGTATTTAGCCCCCACTATTAAACTTTAACGCCTTATAACTAAGTGATTATTCATTAATTTCGTAAAATAAAAAATACGTGTCTAATATTTTTGCTTTATCTTATTAACGGACTAATTAGAATTTCGTATTTTTGACCCATGCATCTCGCCTATTCTTTGTCTAATAATAACTAAGAACCTTCAAACTTACATACATACTTATAGGTGAAACTCAGAAACTCCTTTTTTGAGACGGTTAGATCACTAAAACCTTGTCCTGAAAGTAACAAGTACTTTTCTGAAAATCGCATCTAAATAGCTTAAGCGAAACGCGAGATAATGGCCGACCAACAGTATGTATGTACATGCAGGTCAAACACAGAACCTCCTTTCTTTTAGAGTCGGTTAAATCACTTAACCCATCTTCTAAAGGTAACGAATACTTTTCTGAAAACCGCATCCAAATAGCTTAAGCCAAACGTGAGATAATCTCGGACCAACAGACATACATACAGGTCAAACACAGAACCTCCTTTCTTTTTTTGGTCGGTTAAGGCACTAAAACCTTCTCCTTAATGTAACGAATACTTTTCTGAAAACCGCATCCAAATAGCTTAAGCCAAACGTGAGATAATCGCGGACCAACAGACATACATACAGGTCAAACACAGAACCCCCTTTCTTTTTTTGGTCGGTTAAGGCACTAAAACCTTCTCCTAAATGTAACGAATACTGTTCTGAAAACCGCATCCAAATAGCTTAAGCCAAACTCGAGATAATCGCGGACAATTATACATACATACATACATACATACATACATACATACATACATACAAACAATCGAACTGAGAACCTCCTTTTTTGAAGTCGGTTAAAAATAAAATATTTTTTAAAATATTGGATTGAATCAGGCGTTACTTTGCGGAAATCCATAGCAATACTAATATTAATAAATTTCTTCGCTTAATTCCGCTAAATAATACCTGCAGTCTTCATGCAACATGGACTGTGCACCGCCCACCCTTCCACCTACAAGAAATCGAAAAGCAGACAAAGTCACCGACTCGGTGGTCAGCTGCCGAACTGTCTACTAACTGCTCGTCAATGACTCGTGTTGAGTCGAAACGCGTCGCATGTTTGTGGTTGCCTGTGGTTTTCGCTTGCGGGTGTGTGTGTGGTGCATTGTCTGCTTTTCGATTTCTTGTAGGTGGAAGGGCGGGCGGTGCACAGTGCATGTTGCATGAAGACTGCAGGTATTATTTAGCGGAATTAAGCGAAGAAATTTATTAATATTAGTATTATTTTTTAAAAGTACCCTTCGATTATAAGGCATCGTGTGACATCCATGGGAAAAGAAGTGGTAGTTATATTTTAATTTGACACTTCAGGGATCTTCGATTTAGCTGATATTATCACATAAATATTCTCTACTACCATACAAGGAAATCAAACCGTGTCATTTGTATCGCTTTACTTCAAGAAGTGAAGCACAGACAGTTGTTCGAATGATATGTACCAAGAATCACCTTTCATGCATGCATACATATACTCACGGCCATAAATCCCAAAAAGAGGTAGTCAGAGTTCAGAGATCTAAACTCCTCAGCCACATTTGTAAGTTGATATGGTATGTTGCTTTTTTAAATGGTTTTTGGGCGATGCAGTTGGAGGCCCATCACCAACAATACCTTATTTCTACCATCTTGTTCCCTATCAACTTCCAAAAATCACCCTATATGTAAAAAATAAGAATATTAAGTTGTGTGACAATGCCGGGAGCGTGCAAGGCGCCAAGGCCCAAAGCGTCTATTTGCTTAACAAGCGTGAGTCCGCGCCGCCGCGCCGCCTCCCGCGCGACGCCTGCGCTCTCCTCAAACAAAACATCTTAAAACCTCCAATTTAAATATACAAAACGACTTCTTGTGTTTGGTTTCAACTGTCTTTGATGCTATTGTTCTCCTTTTTCTATACTTTTTGGTACTCAAGTTTTTAAATATGTTTTTGTAAGGGTTTCGTTATGCGGTGTATGATGTATATGGCTTCAAAAATCAGGCTATATATATATAATTTTATTGCATATGTGCAAAAAAAATTTTAAACAGGCTGCTTTAATTATAATAATAATTAATGGTTTTTCAATAAATGCCTAAAGCATAATATAGAAAAAGGAAAATTATTCATTGTAATGTTCTAGCAAATGTAAAGTTGCGTCCCACCACTCCTTGAGCAACCAAAACACAGAAAACTGTTATTCTTGCTAGTGACCTTTTTAACAATATATTTATATATTATTTCCCTTTACGTAATAGATATCGAGAAAAGAAAAACCACATGCAGACACCCGTAGGTTCAAACCCGGGTTGGGCCTTCACCAATTTTTCTTTTCTAGAGATGATGATTAACGAGATGTGTGATTAATTTATCATGGCTGTTGACGGTCAAGGAAAACATCGTGAGGAAACCCAGATAGCTGAGTTGTACTACGTTATGTGACAGTGTGTTTTTACTAAACGGCGATAGGCGGATATAGCGGATCACGTGAGTATACTGTCCAAGCAAAACGTGGGTACTCTGAACATCGCGTGACATTGTCAAGAATTAGTACCTCTGCCAAACCCTTCAGGGATATTCGGCGTGAACCTTTTAGTTTAAGTATCACAGATCGTACTTTTTGTAGACAAATGAATATTTTATAAAATAAAAACTTTCCCTGAATTCTAGATTATTGACAAAGGGAATTAAGAATCAGATTTGTTAGAAATAAATCAACCCAATACTATTCATCCATTAATATCAACTGTCTCCTCCTACGATGAGCAAACCATTTAAAACAAAGCTAAAGATGAACACAGTGTGAAGATGTTATCTGGAAAACCGCACAATTTTGCGGCACACAAACCAGTATTAGACAGATAAATAGCGAGATGCGTGTCACGGTACTAAGTACTTGTATGACATTCGACACTAGCTCGGTACGCGTCAACCACTTAACAGGTTTCAGTACTTTAGCACTGACATATAAAAGCATGGAATACTGTGCTTAAAAATATTAACTTACCAGCATTGCTAGCACGAGCAATCTTTACAATAAAATAATAAATAAATAAATAAACAATACCGCGTGGTATAAAGCAGCCATCTCTTTCCCACTTACTTAGTATCGTATACTGTCATCTCATTCTAATGAATATCGTGACGATAAATAGCGCTCGTGCTAGGCTTCCTGATCATAGGCATTGTAGCGTTCATGGCACCATATAAGTAGTTCAAAAGATTGTTACAATTATTACAGAAAGGGTCAAATTAAAACAAAATCTGACAATTATTTAGTATTTTCTAAGATTTTCACGATTGCACATTATAATTGAAACAACTATTGATTTTCGGATATTTTAATCGCGTGTTATTACATTATTTTTAAAGCCCGACGTTTCAATTACTGTTTATCGAACATGGAAAACTTCACTGTGTAATATAAGTTACTACTATCATAGGTAAGGGTTCTTCTTAGAGGTAAGGTTTGATAACAGTTGCACTTAATCTTATATTTTTTTATTCATTTATAAATTCATTTTATTCAAAATTTCTTATCGGTTTTTTTTTCTATAATTTAAACACAAACGTCTGTGGAATGATTGGTCTGTGTTGCAAACCAACCGACTTAAAACAGGTGTCAGATATTAATAGATTCCTGGGAAACTATGCATCTTCTTTTTGCATAATCTGGACCATTTGAGGTCTTTTTCAAACCGCGCGTGGGGTTACATATCACTTCGAGTTATTATTATTTTTTATTCACAGATTTCTCTCAGCCCGTATATGTCCCCACCGATATTAAAACTATTAGAATTACATTAACTCATACAGCTTCCAACGAAAATATATCACAGTATAAAGAATATTCTTTTATTTCATAAGATAAGATAAGCTTTAGTAAACTAATGTACCTTAATCTTGGCCCATACATATCCTCACCAAGGGGCTCGAGCCTGCTCCGTATAGGGTCATTTGGCCATTAGTCCACCACGACTACTACCGTGATAGTGGGACCTAAGTCTTAGCGTGCCCTACGAAGCAGAACCATGTTAACTTTCGAATAATCAGGGGATTCAAGCCGGCTATCGCCCGATTTCTGAATTGAGTATTCCAGCTGAGAACAACTTAAGTATCATTCTGTCGCATTGAAATCTTAACAACTGAATGAGACAAAACGATACTTAAGTCGTTCTCAGCTTGAATACTCAATTCAAAAATCGGGCGTATATCGAGTTAAAACTTACAAATAAATTTAGTTAGTTTGCAAATGAATTGTATTTTACTACATGTTTTTGTGTCAAGCAAAATATGAAATGCGTAAATTTTTCAAAACATAAACTAGTTTTCTAAATTAGTTACTTACTTTTTGTCATTCTACTCGTATATAATTCTACTTTACCGTTCTACTGTTTATTGATTTAAATATTGCCAACCTATATTTGAACTGTATTTTCTTTTTATTATCACAGATGTCATTGCCACCCGGCCCACTCAGATTTCCAATAATATTGTCCCGCGTAGCAACACTTCATTTTCTTTCTTTTTGCACTTCATTTGTAAGAAATAAAAAGTCCTATTATAAATAAGTTGTCGTTAATGCTATAAAAAAAACGGTGTGGCGAAAAAAAAATCTATACTTAAAATAAATCTGTAGAGAGGTCAATTCTGTGCATGAAATATATTTTCAAAATAACTATTAGGTGATTAGTGATCGATACTGATGCCAAAAATGCAATCAGTAAAATTTTTGTCTGTCTGTCTGTCGGTTTGTATGTTCCTAATGGAAACAAAAACTACTCGACGGATTTTAACGAAACTTGGTAGGATTATTCTCCATAGTACTGGGCAGGTTAAAGTATATATTTCAGCAGAGTACTGTAGGGGAATTTTGGGAAGTTTTGGGAAAACGGGAGAAGTTGCTCCAATTTTTAAGTTTCCGTCGCGTGTGTAGCCTTAATAGTTAAAGTTACATAGAAATCATGCATGACGGAAATATTCTACATAAAATTGTCTAAAAAATATACCGCAACAGCATATATCTAGCTCTTATGATTAACTCACAATAACACGTGTAACTCCTGGTAGCATAGCAGTTCGGAGCATTCTGATTGTATTTGTTTACTCTTACGTTTATAATACTCTCACTCATTTCTAATTTAAAAACGTTAACATTATTACCTATTCAATAAAAAAGAATTATAAAAATCGGTACAGATACACTAAACATATACATGAAATAAGCCATCGCGCCGTCGGACGTGAATACTGAATTATATTATAAGGATTATTTTTATGTAACGGTTGCGCGAGCAAAAGACAGCTGTGAGAATATGTATAATGTGTGCAAAGTTCACAAACTTTACGAACTCTGTTTTTTTGTTTGCAAGGGCTTATTTCCAGAGATACTGAACCGTTCATAAAAGCGCTTTCACAATAACAAAGCTACAGTTGAGCAATGATTGAAGACACCTTTGATATTTTTCAAACTACGCGTGCCCGTGCGAAGCTGGGCCGATCCACTAGTGTCTCATAAAACAAAGATAGCTTCTTTAAAATCTATTATTGATCTTCTCAGACATCCTCAAACACTCAAGACTCAAATGTTCAGGCCATATATACCTGAAGGGGTTGGCAGAAGTACTTATACTTCTAAATTACCTACGTTTTGCTTGGACAGTATAATCACGTGATAAGGGGCAGGCCTATTGTCGTTTTGGAACTTGTGTATGTAAAAGAAAGCCACATCGCCCATGCAATCACTTAAAAAGCCGCAAACCCATAGGGTTGTAAATGATGACATAGGTCACCCTCACCACCGCTGAAATAAATGCGTTATTATTAATTGAAACTATTGATTTTCGGATATTTTAATCGCGTGTTATTACATTATTTTTAAAGCCCGACGTTTCGAAAACTTTCAGTTATCATGTTCACGGGAAGTCTTGATAACTGAAAAGTTTTTGAAACGTCGGGCTTTAAAAATAATGTAATAACACGCGATTAAAATATCCTAAAATCAATAGTTGTTTCAATTATAATGTGCAATCGTGAAAATCTTAGAAAATACTGCGTTATTAATGTTATTATTAAGCCAACACAACATAGCAAACTATCATTAAGTCATTAGCAAATTTTACCGCATTTAATACTGTTTTTATCGACCAATACAGACAACAATCATTAGTATTTCCTTTGCAAATTACAAATTCAGTTTCAAGAGCCAAACGACAACAGCGTTTTGCACAAGTTTTATATAGCTTTTTTACTTGGAACTGACTGGCCGCAACTGACCCTGCCTCTGTGGTTTAGCTTTGTAGTAGTTGGGGAGGGTGGCTAAGCTAAGGTGGAGTGAGGCAAAGGTGAAAAGACCTATGCTTATAATGTAAGACTAGTGAACCGCCCCCGTTTCGCTCGGGTTTCAATAGAATAAAGAAGCCTTAGTTACTCCTTACTACATTAAATCCGCCAATGAAAGTCCCATCATAATTAATGAAATGACGTTCCAGATATTACAACAAAGAAATAGACAGACAGACGAAACAAAAAAATACCTTTTTGGTTTATGTACGATGTTTATACATTGTATGAGTTTTTTAGTATAATTTTTTTTACATAAACATAAACGTTCACGCCGAATATCCCCGAAAGGGTTGGCAGAGGTACAAATACTTCTGAACATCACGTGACTTTGTCACCTGGTGTTCAGAGTACTCACGTTTTGCATGGACAGTGTACATACGTGATAGGGAGCAGGCCTATCGCCGTTTTGTACGAATACACTGTCACATGACTAAGTACAACTCAGCCATGTGGGTTTCCTCACGATGTTTTCCTTCACCGTTAACAACCATGATAAATTAACCACTCATATGTCTTTTTAGAAAAGACAAATTGGTGTAGGCCCGACCCGGGATTTGAACACTAGTCGCTTACACGTTAACCGGTGTTCTACCCATTGAGCTATCACGTCGTCATATTTTTCATATATATTTTTTTTTGTATATTACAAACAGACTTTAATATTATTGAAGTGTATATGTACATTGAATGCTTTATTTCATTTTTTTTAACTTTTGAACTGTGTCGAAGACAAAAGGTTTGCTTGGTAATTTTCCCGGGGCCCAATTCTACACGACCATCTTTTCTGTATGTCGGTCTTAGGTGTATCAAAACTGTGGTTTTGGCATTCTCAAAGCAAAATTGACAAATGTCATTTGTGTCACTGTCACAATAGTGAGACAGCTAAGATCTTATTTGCTATTCTACAAGGCCATTTTACGTCACTTTTTGACACATTGACGTATTTGGTATTCTGCAAATTAACGATTTTTTTCAGCGTTATGATGATTGAACGAATGATTCACCAAATCGGTATTCTAAGCGTTTTTAAGAGTTCTTTTGACAGCCGTCTGAAGCTGCAATCCACCATAATGCTACAGTTTTTCTCCTAAAAAACAACAGTAGCTTTTTGTGTATTGTTTCATACATTCGAAAAAAATTTTGTTTGTGGATAATGATTATGAATATTTATTTGAATGTATTTACACATATTTTATTGGATTTTATTTACATTTTACTGAAAATTTAAAGATATCAATAAAATATGCGTTTTTTATGACAATATTTTTTCTGATAAAAATATCTTATTCAAAGTTCGAAAATATTCAAATGTATCGAAGTAGATTTCGTCTCAATGTGGCTCAATGAAAATCGATATGATAAATGCAGTTACACTTATTCAAGAAAACGTTAACTCATTATGAGGTCCCAGTCAAAGTAGATATAAGATAAATATGTTTTTAAATTATCATGGTTGTTAACGGTGAGGGAAAACATCGTGAGGAAACCCACATGGCTGAGTTGTACTTAGTCATGTGACAGTGTATTCGTACAAAACGGCGATAGGCCTGCCTGCCCCCTATCACGTGAGTACACTGTCTAAGCAAAACGTGGGTACCTTCTCTGGAAACTAGATGGCGCTTGCCATGTGAGTTCAGAAGTATTGGTACCTCTGCCAACCCCTTCGGGGATAAACGGCGTGAACGTTTATGTTTATGTTTTTATAGCAAAACAGCAGAATAACACTACCCCATTCCTACCGGTGGGTGGTCATAATAATAGGAGTGTATGGGTTACCCTTAGTGATTTCGCGTGGGCTTTCTAGTGATTTTTGGTCGATATGGTTAGAGAGCCCGGCACCAACAATTATTTATTAATACCATCTTTTCACCACTCAACTTCCAAAAGTGACTCAGGAATTTCTCATTCCAAAGCCTTTAAGGCATTTACAGTAGTACAGACCTAAGCAGAGGTTCCCAAACTAGGCTAGGTCTGTATTATGGGAAACCAGTTTATATGTATGCATGTAGGTTTCATCACCAACACCCCTATGATATTTCGTGTGATGATATATAGCCTACGTTACTTTTGAATAATTCCAACGTTTAATTTAAAAAAATATTTTTTATATCGGTTGAGCTATTGGGGAATTAGGAACCTATACATACAAACAAATATCTCTCCTTTTGGAAATTTGATATTATAGACAAGAGATTTTGAGATGATTGGCTGATTAGTGTACAGTCGGATGTATATACATACATACATACATATACTCACGGCTATAAATCCCTAGAAGGGGTAGCCAGAGCTAAGGAATTGGAAATTCCTAAGCCACTTTTGGAAAGTTGAGTGGGGAAAAGATGGTGAGATAAAGGTTGTTGGTGATAGGTTTCCGAATACATCGCCCAAAAATCTCTTAAAAGCCCCAATACAGTTAGTCGCCTCTTACGTACACCCATCGGAAGGAATGGGGAAGTGCTATTCTAAGCCGACGCTACACAGCAAATATACACTACACAGTATATATACACTACACTATATATATACTACAGTGTATATATACTTTGTATATATTAATAGGCTTAAGGTAAAATAAAAGTCAGGATCATGTGCGGCCACACTACGAAAACCGAAAACATTATAGGTTGCCTATGTACTAAACGTATGCATTGTAAATTATGCTAGGTAACGACTATAGAAAGTCTAAGCGAAAACAGTTAAGCTTTTCGTTTTATAGTTATTAACGTTGCCGTTAGCCCTCTAAAAAAGTTATTCCTAATTAAATTATCACAGTTTTCATGCCAGTAAATATTGGCCCTAAGAAACACAGGCGTATATTCAAAGTATAACAATACTCGTGCAAATCCGAAATGGTCCACTAGTAAATTAATAAAGAAACAAATATCAAGAACATATTATTTATTATATATTTGTAACTAAAGTATAATCACTAAGACGAGCAAAGAATTTTTAACACAAGTTATGGTATGATAAATATACGCTTTATTATTCGTTAGCTTCTCCTACATGATTTGAAATATAAATGTATATTCTTGGGTAATTTTCAGTTGGTTGATATCTTCCGCAAGGAATTCTTATAAAATAGAGACACCATATGAATGTTCCAGTTTGAAAACTTTAATTAAGCTTCATCGTCACGAATATTTGGTACCAAAATCACTGATAGCATATTCATCGTTAAGTTCGTATCGTACGAATAGTTCCGCAAACAAATAATGTTTGATTTTAACCAGTCCGTTAAATTAATTATTATTCGGTATAAGAAATTTATTCATTAGTTTTCAAAATATGTAATAATGAAAATGAAAATTGACTGACTAATTATATTTTTTTTGTTTGTTTATTGTTTTTTTTATTTTTTTTGTTATTGGCGGTATCTGCCGAATATTTTTTCAGCAATTTCGCCACAAACAGCGTGATTTAGTCTCGCTCTCGTGAATTTTAGTTGTAAGGATTTTTATCATTAAAGCGAAAAAAAAATATGTATAAAGAATGAAATTATTAAACAATTAGATCTTGAAGGTATTTAATCAATGGTTAAGAAAAGACTAAGTTAAGAGTTATTTATATTTTGGGAAGAACATAAAATTAAAGAAAAAATAATAATGAAATCCCATTATCGCGAATCCCAACTAATGATGTCATGCTTATTGTTATTTTCCAAAAATTATCTTTCTTCTATTTTTTTTCTTTTTAGCTTTGGGTATATTTACAAGCAGCCTTTTTGGCTCAATTTAATAACCTGACAATTCATACTTGGTAAACATTGGAAACATATTTTAAATCATTTACAATTAAATGTTAAAGAAATAATTGAGATCTAGTTACAAAATCGGGGATGATTCTAGATTAAGAGCATAGGGTATATAATAAATAAAGTGGTAGGTATTTGCAATATCAATATTAGAATAAAAATGGCAATACTGGATTTAAAATCATTCAACTCAATGACCGAATGAGCAAGAAACTGGGCTAAAACGTAAAATTTGGATCACCATACCAGAGACATACACCTAAGATACATCTTAAAAAGATTGTGAATACCCATTAAAAAGTTCTATTAAGTTTGCATTGTGACGTTTAGTGACATGTGACAGAATTTTGACGGTTTTATGTCAAATTATGACAGTTGGAAAAAGTTTTTTTTCTTAAAGCGAGTTCGTGTTTGGCCAAGAATTTGCGTAATGAGTTTGTAAGAAAAAGTTTGACTTTACTTTGAACAGACCGCAAAAATCTTATCTTATAATCACGACTTATTATAAACAAACATAAGGCAAACTTAAAAAGTCTAATATTTCAGAAAAAAAGGTCTTGAAACAAAACACAAAAAACTCTTAAACGTGCCATATTTTATCTAACAAATATTTATTTCATCATTAATTAAAGATAAATAATTCAATAAAAATAATAATTTCAAGATTTTCTCTATCAAAATAAAAAAAAAAATAAAAGAAAATGATACAAACCTACTTGCGTAAACTCACGAGATTAGTTCCTATCGGAGTAGGCAGAAACTATTAATTTTGTTGGATTTGTACGACCCTGGCTAACTTATCTAGCTTCTTCTAGTTTAATGAATCTTTTATACATGCTTTTTTATTCTTTACACTTCGGACGTCCGACAGGTGGTGTGAAAAATTTAAATGTATTTATTTTGTTTATTTGACCAATTTGTCACTGGCACAATTATAACAATTCACTACTAACTTATCTGTAGAATATAAAACAGAGCAAAAGAGAGGTGTCATTTTCAAAACGCAGGGTACCTATAGAGACCTTGAGGAAAAGAAAAAACATTTTTTTTACTAACATTGAAAACAGCCTTTAAATTCGCGCTTGTACATCAATAAAAAAAATGGGATAGGTTTGTTTCAATGAAAACTAGTATTTTTCCATATACTAATACTAAGGCAATAATATTTTTAAGACGGTTTGGGCATGATAAGGATGAATAGGTAAATTGGATGTGTAAAAACCCAATGTGGAAGGCACTGGAAAGTGGTGTTAGTAGAGGACGACTACGGAGGACACAATCGGACCAAATAGAGAGTTTTCTCAAAAAGGCAGGCGGCTTCTGTTATAATGTCATGCCTAGAAGACATTCCATTAAAATAAATGATAGTTACGGTGTAGGTACATTCATACATAAATACATATACTCACGCCATTAGTTCCCAATGGGGTAGGCAGAGACTATCGATCGCCATGGAGTAGGTACCCGCATAAATTTAACCATTTACGTACCCATACAATTTTAAATTTTTATAACGATGAAATCAAAACTCAGCTCTTTTTTTTGAGACTTCACTTCATCGGTTTGAGTTTAAATTCTCGTTGGGCCTTGACCAATGTCTTTTTTATTTATTGAGGACGTTAACCGTGAGGGAAAATATCGTGAGGAAACTATTATAGCTGAGTTATACTTAGTCCTGTCATGTGACAATGTATTTGTAGGTACATTGTTACAGGTTTTTAATTTTGCTATACATATACTCACGGCCATAAATCCCTTAAAAGGGGTAGCCACAGCTTTAGAGCTAAAAACTACTCAGCCACATTTGGAAGTTGATATGGGAGATGATGGTAGAAATAAAGTATCGTTGGTGATGGGTCTTCAACCGCATCGCCTAAATGTCACTTTAAAAAGCCCCATACCCTTAGTCGCCTCTTACGACACCCATGTAAAGAATTAACCTATAATAAAATATTTCGGTCGAATCTTCTAGCAGAAAGTACTCATAAACTGTACATATTCAAATGATATTTCTTTAGTCTTGGGCGATGGTACAGAAATAGGTACAGTTATTGCGGTAGATTTTTAAGATCACTGAAATGACAACACTTATTTGACTTATTAAAGAATGAATAAATGACTGATTTGGAATGTCAAAATTGACAAAACCATGCTCCGGCAGCTAAGATAATAGAACCGATTACGTTGTAACGACTAAAAATAGAGATACAGTATTGTACTTATTTGACCTACAGACTGTATCAAAACGGTGACGTTTCTTAAAATTGTAGAATTGGGCCCCCGTTCTACCTAACGTATGATATTAAAAGGCTGGGAGAAAATTAATAGTCTCATTTTTAACCTAACATAACGTAAACATAACATATACTCACGGCTATAAATCCCTAAAAGGGGTAGCCAGAACTAAGGAATTAGAAATTCCTCAGCCACTTTTGGAAATGTGACTGGGGAAAAGATGGTAAAAGTAAAGGTTGTTGGTGATGGGTCTCCAACCGCATCGCCCAAAAATTCCTTAAAAGCCCTAATACCGTTAGTCGCCTCTTACGTACACCCATCGGTAGAAAAGGGGTAGTGCTATTCTTGTTGCACATAATTAAACGTAGACTGAGGATTATGATATTTTCTTCGTATTTCTTCTTCAATATCAAAAGTTAAGTATGTTATTGATTGATAGTCGTGATTGTCCAATAGGTAGATCCGTCAATGCAGAGAGGCGTGAGTTCAAATACTGGGTCAGGCCTTCACCAATTTGCCTTTTCACAAGTCACATGTGTGATGAATTTTTTTATCATCATATTATCATGGTTGTGAACGGTGATGTCACGTTATGTTCAGAAGTATTAGTTCCTCTGCCAACCCCTTCGGGGATATACGGCGTGAACGCATGCGACGCTTGAGTTATTTATTAGTATGAATATAACATTGTTGTTATATATTTTATTTCTTCTTTGATCAAAGATTATCAAGAAAGTAACCAAGTGAGTATATTATACGGTTTACGAGCACGATTTAGAACGCTTCGTTTAAAGTGTTGTCACACTCAATTGCTAGCTTAAAGAATGCTGAATTTGGTACCATCTAGGAAAATAAATTTCTATATTCTTATCGCTAGCAAACGAGATAATAACATAAATAAAAATAAGTTTCTTCTGAAATAGTGGCTTTACATCATCACGTTATTGTTGTGTTATTTCGATTTTTGAAATAATTTAAAAAATCGATGGATTCCTTTCGGATTCTATCCATCACAGGGAAACCAAGAAACAAACAAATCTTTTCTCTTTATAAAACTAAAAGATATAATATATAAATCGAAGTTTTTTCATAACCATTTGATGGTTTGGCGTTATATAGGTGCATTGAGTCTGTCGAATCGGAAATTAAATGAAATAGGTTACATTAAGTTTCAATTGCCGTTTAGTGCCGTTCTACCCACGGGTGTCGTAAGAGGCGACTACCCTTAGTAGCTTTTAAGAGGTTTTTGGGCGATGCGGATGGAGACCCATCACCAACGATACTTTATTTCTACCATCTTCCCCCAATCAACTTATAAATTTAGCTAACAAGTTTTTAGCTCTAAATCTCTGCTAACCCCTTTTTAAAATTCTTGCTCGTGAGTATATATACAGTTGGATTTTATCTCATATAATAGATTCATGTTAATTAGGTTTTGGCTTCGCGATTTAGCACTAAGAAGCAAGTAATAAAAAAATGTAACACATAAGCAAAATTTCGTTCTGTATATTTAAAAGTAAAATGGTTTTATTCCATGAGTTAAAATAACCAAGGAAAATTAATTTAAAATTCATTAATGTTGTTTCTTTCCGATATTACATATTTTTGTGAATGATTTTCCTTGCCTTTTATTTTTCCAAGAATTCATTAGACGGAAGATTTCAGCTCAGTATTAGTTTTATTAGAAATTACAAAAACAATATTTCATATTCAAGGTTGCTTTAACGTAACTATGGCTGGATATAAATTTAATGTAATTTATTTATATCAATATTAATTGAATGAAATTGATAAAATAAAAGAATCTTTTGTCTTGTTTACGCAGTCTAAAACGGCATAACGATGACATATATTTATGTCTTGCAATATAGATTTTTAACACCAGTTGAACGTTTAAAAATGTTTGGGTAACCAAAATAAATGGGATACGAACTCAGAAGTGGGAGTACATTTGTATAAAGTTGCATCGTATCACTAGTACATACTAATACTCACGGCTATAAATCCCTAGAAGGGGTAGCCAGAGATGAGGAATTAGAAATTCCTCAGCGACTTTTGGAAAGTTGTGTGGGGAAAAGATGGTAAAACAAAGGTTGTTGTTGTTGGTGATGGGTCTCCAACCGCATCGCCCAAAAATCCCTTAAAAGCCCCAATACCGTTAGTCACCTCTTACGTACACCCACCGGAAGAAATGACGATAACGGATCACTAGTATGTAGCTTTTTTTGACTCTTTTATTATAGCTTCTAGAAGAGATAATAGTCTCAATACTTAAAATAATATTTTTATGAAATTTTGTCTCAGCAACGCTTACAGTATAATATTTAACTCTGATTTTCATATCGGGCTTAAAAAGGTAGTATACGTTTTTGAAATCACCATAATAGTTTTAACACTGCTACCATAATAGGACCCATGCATGTGTTTTAATAAATTATAGTGATGGTATTATCGGAATAATGTGGTTTTCGTATCGATCACTTTACTTGTCTCGAGAGAGCTATTAATATTGTAGTCTCTGGTCACAAGCGGTTATTAATATGCTTCATCAAGGAAACTTTGAAATTAAAAGTCTCTCACAGCCATTTAAATTTATAAAATCATTTTAGGTTCATCTTTTATTAATTTCTGCTGTGGTCAGATAACGAAGGTAATATATGTTCAACTTGTCAGCATTTTATATTGCTTTACGGGTTTTGATGTAAATAACGATTTTGGGGTCTATATTTACTCGCATACAAGATTTGACATAATTTAATGACGAGGGCGCACCAGAACATATTTTAAAAATAAATAGGTTGACAAATAAATACTACCTTTAAACTAGTATGCCAAATAACTAGAATTTAAACTAGCATGCCAAAAAATTTATAAGCATCTTATCATTATAGAATTAATGTTAATGCCATATTTGTTATGCCGAAGTAAATAAGGAAGAAAAAGTTACGCAACTGAAGGTGCTCCCACGATTTTATATACCCAAGATATAATATGTTTTTTTTTGCAAATAAACCCTGAAATTGTTTGAAAATGGGATCCTCTTTTTCTTTTCTCCTTACAATTTCGGGCTATCGTTATTTTATCCTGAATTGTTAGGTTAAAATGCGAGTCGTTTACATTGCACGATTTCATGCTCTGCGTTACACTTGGGAGCATTTGAAAACATAAAAACATTTAATACCGTAGAATATAATAATAATAACATAACCTAGATTTCTCGATGAATACACACTCATTTTAAATAAACAGTTCTGATATAGTTTAGAACTAAAGTTTTTAAAAATATTTGTTGATATTGTAAAATACTAGTCGATGAAATAACAAGTTGCTTCCAGTGAATATCATCGTAGAACACATTTGGGGTTAGAAGAGATACGAACCAAAATATTTGTCGTGTAAAAATATTATATAAAATTCTTTTGTAATAAAACTTGTCATATTTGTAATTTTTTGTTTCAATAATTTATAAACAAAAATAGAGTGCAATTATACTCTTTCGTTTGATAGTGAAACCGTCAAAAATTGCAGTTAACTCTAGTGTATCCACTGTCTGAGCTAAAACTGGAATCTATAAACATCAAGTGACGGTGAGATAAAAAAAACTTTACCTTTCTATAGCAAAATCCATATAATATTTTCACAAACCCAGTGCCGAGGAACAATTCTCGGTTAACATAACAAAAATATCGGAAACAATTCAATCCATTTAAAAATCATATCGTGTGAAAACAAAGACGCAGCGTACATTGAACAGTCGAGCGAACGCACAAAGCAGCTCCCAGAATAAAGACGGCAATGGACGTCTCTTGCCGGAAGATCTTTCCTTTTCCCGCGGAAAAACTCCGGACGGCCGTCACAAAGGCGGGACTTTGTACCGAACAAATGAATAAAACTTTATGGCTAAAACTTATTGGATGTCATAATGGTCTTATTTGAAAATTCGGCGGATTCGGCTCTTTGAACTAGCTCTGGTCAGACGTGTTTCTATTTAAAATTTCGAAAACTAAGTATCTGGATTGAAAAGTAACATCTATTACCTTAGTTATAAAGTCGAGAGTGGAGTAAACAAAAAGCTACTACCGCGGCCTCTTCACCTCCGAAAGCAGCGACAAGCGATACCTCACCTCTTCGGACGCCCGGTGAGTCAGCGACCGTTACAAAACAATTTAAAAATTATATATAATAACGTACTAGTATTAATTGCCAATTGAAACTTGCAACGTTGCGTGTTGTCTCTTACTTACAAACACCTAGTATTAATGAGCGCATTGAGGATGCCAGTAGAAAGAAGCCCGCCAAATAAACAAAAGATGGAAAAATCCGTTACAAACCACTATGGGTCGGAGCCAAACCTGCATGAAACTCCTAAGAACATCAACAAACGCCCAGTACACAAAAGGCTACGACGGGATAGTTCCAGCAGTGAAACCACTCCAACTTCATCGAATACTAATGAATCGGTGATGAGAATGTTTTCTAATCAAGACAAAAAACTCGAAACTATGATTGACTGCATGAAAAGTATGAAGGAACAAATGTGCGAAATGCAAAAATCCATGGAATTCATGTCTTGCAAATACGACGAAATGATAAGCAGAATAGCAACAATCGAAGAAGAACGAAAATCTGAAAAAAAGTATATAACATTTCTGGAAGGTAAAGTTGAAACTCTGGAAAAGTTTAACAAAACAACCTGCATTGAAATTAAAAATATTCCACCTCAAAAGCAAGAGACAAAAGAAGATTTACTTAAGATTATGATTAATATCGGGAATTCGATTGCTGTTGATGTAACAAAAAATGATATAAAAAACATCTACCGAACTAGTACAAAATCTTCGTTGAACAAGCCAATAATAACCGAACTCTCCAATATATTCAAAAAAAATGAAATACTACATGGTGTTAAGTCGTTCAACAAGCGTAACCAAAATAATAAACTTAATACTACTCACCTAACGATAGGGAGTACTAATCAGCCAGTATACATTTCAGAATGTTTAACTTACAAAACAAACAAACTTTATGCCATGGCTCGAGGATTTGCTAAAACAAATAACTTCGCATACTGTTGGACTAGTGGAGGAACGGTATACTTACGAAAAAGTGAAGGAATGCCCGCCCTTAGGATATCCAGCGAGGAAGACATCGAAAAGTTACTCATTTGACTATTGCTTGTAATATTTTTGCTTGCATCACACGTTAATATCTATAAAACTATGTTAAGTATTTATATTATAATGTTACAATCACAGTTCTCGACTAATAAATATAATTATAGTCACAAGTATAGTATAATGTTCAGAACTCACTTTTATTTACAAACAACTAAACCCAAAACAATAACAATTAAAACCACTACGCAACACAACAACAAACACACTGAAGAAAAAAACACACCTACCCGCACTTTACAATTCTTAAAAACATATCACTCCATCATATCAAATACAATGTACCCACCTCCTTATATTATTAAAAGGTATACCAGTTACAATAATGCAATAAACTTTTGTATGAAACTCATTGACGAAATCAACCGGAGTCAAAATCACAACCTAAATGATCATGAAATTTTTGCCAACAGTCCGCCCATATATATAAAAATCAAACTGTTTCATTATTTAACCTGTCTGTGCCAAATAAACTGTATTCCAAATGCATGTAATTTATTAGATATTAAGATATTGTCACATAATGTAATCTTAGTGAACATACATATTAGTCACACACACAAAATAATATTTAAAATTCAATACTTCCAATGAATTAATCATTAAAGACGTAGAAAGTAGCTCAAGAATAAACTGCAAACGAC
Source organism: Bedellia somnulentella (assembly GCA_963576735.1). Lineage (NCBI taxonomy): Eukaryota > Metazoa > Arthropoda > Insecta > Lepidoptera > Bedelliidae > Bedellia > Bedellia somnulentella. Next base: position 16,804,124 of record OY755174.1, on the reverse strand, counting down.
TGACCGACCCTTCAACCACCAAAAAACATATACTTAACCATTGTGGCCTTAATATTTTAACTGCAAATATAAGGAGCACTAAACAAAATTTAGATATTTTTTTAGTGTTCACTCAAGAATTAGGGCTACTGGTCGATGTGATAGTCTTGACTGAATGTTGGATCGGAAAAGATTTTCAACCAGAACCAATAAACGCCTATAGATCTTACTTTACGAAAAAACGGATTAATAGAAGTAGTGGAGTCGTAGTTTATATCAACGAAAATTTGAAAGAGATCATAACAGAGCCCAATCTTATTGAAGGTAATTGTTTACAAATAGAAATTTCAAGTGCCTTTAAAATACTATGTATATATAGATATTTCAAAAATCCAAGCAGGTTCCTGGAGTCTCTCGATGATCTACTGACCAAAAACATGAGCTGTGATCTGGTGCTCACTGGCGACATTAACATCAATATTCTTCCTGGCGCAATACAGGGGTTTGCTAGTGATTACATTAATATGACTTCTATGCATGGATTAATACAGGGAGTCGACTTACCCACTAGGCAAAAAACCTGTATAGACCATTTTATGATCAAAAGTAAACGTAAGTGTCAAACATTCGTGTACCCGGAACTGACAGACCACTCGCCAATTTTACTTAACATAGAAACATCAGAAAGGGTAGACACACCAGCAAACTACTTCAAATTGACAACAAACCACGAAAATTTGGATAAGTCCCTTGCTACTGAAGATTGGTCGAAATTGTACCTCTGTGATAACCCAAATTTAGTTGCTGATGGTTTAATATCAAAACTACAAAAATTAATTACCGAAAACACCGTAGTGAAGAGCTACCCAAAGAGAAAGACACCTCTAAAGCCCTGGATAACTTTGGGCCTAATTAATTCTATGAAAAAAAGAAATAAACTGTACAAAAAACATATCAAATATCCACAACAAGAAGAATTTTACAATACATACAAAACGTACAAAAGTATTTGCAATAAATTGATAAAATTCGCTAAAAGAACATACTACAAACAACAACTAGATAAAACAAAAGGGAACATAAAGGAAACCTGGAAAGTTATAAAAGAGCTGTGTAATCTTAAGCAAACCAAAACGACAAACCACGAACTTTGTGATCTCAAAAACAACGTGAAAGCCTCGTTAAATTGTGTAAACGATTATTTTATCAATGTTGGTAAAAAACTAGCCGATAAGACTCTTGTAAAATTAGGATTACATGAAGACGACCTCGTGCAAAGGGCCAACACTGGTCCTTCGCCGAGAGATTCGATGTCATTTTCACCCACAGACCCAATAGAAATCAGAAATATAATATATTCTCTGAAGACTGACAGTGCTGCAGGAAGGGACAAAATCTCAACTAAGTTTATTAAGACTTACCACCCCTACTTGATAAACCCGATCTCCCATCTATGCAACATAAGTATAAAAAATGGAATCTTTCCAAACTCCCTCAAAACTGCCATCGTATGTCCCATACATAAAGCAGGTAATAAGAAAGACCCCAGCAACTATAGGCCGATTTCGTTAGTCTCAATTATTGCAAAAATATTGGAAAAAGTAGTCAACAGCAGGTTAGTTAAATATTTAGAAAAACTACAGGTTTTGTCACAAAGGCAATATGGATTCAGAAATGGCAAAAGTACTGAAGACGCAGTGCTTAAGTTAACATCTTCAATAGCTCATCACGTAGATCAAGGTCAAAAATGTGTAGGTATCTTTTTAGACCTGCAAAAAGCATTTGATACGGTCTCTTTAGCTATTCTGCTAAAAAGAATGGAAAATTTAGGTATACGTGGTACTGTACATGAATGGTTCCGTGAATATCTGTCAAGTAGAGAACAGGCTGTAAAAGTAGGAAATTCAGAATCGGAGGCCAAAAATAACTGCAACTACGGAATCCCGCAGGGAAGTTCTCTTGGCCCGACTCTTTTTCTGCTATATATCAACAGCCTCTGCAACTTAGAGATAGAAGGTGCAGAGATTATTATGTTTGCTGATGACACCGTAGTTCTATTTCACTCTAAAACGTGGCTCAAAGTAAAGGAGTTAGCAGAGAGAGGGTTGTGCTATATAACTTCGTGGCTGGAGGATAATCTGCTTACTCTGAACGCTTTAAAAACAAAGTATATTTGCTTTACAAAGTCAGCCATATCACTCCCAAAAGACAATTTCCAACTGGTTATCCATACTTATCCATGTAACAGGAATGTGCAAGACATCAGCCACAATTGCGACTGTGCCGTCGTAAATCGAGTACAGGAAATTAAATATTTAGGAATAGTTATCGACGAACACCTTCGGTGGAATAAACACATCCAGTCAGTCACTGCTAGAACCCGGAAGCTGTTCCATGTTTTCAAAAGCCTCAGAATAGCTGCGGACAAAAGTCTCCTGCTTTCTACTTACAAAGGCCTATGCCAATGCATTATTACATATTGTTTAACGTGTTGGGGCGGTGCTGGCAAGACTTACATGATAGAGTTAGAAAGAGCCCAACGTGCCCTTTTAAAAATCATACTTAAGTTACCTTATGGGCACCCTACATCCGACTTATACGAAAAAGCCAACGTTCTAACAGTTAGAAAGCTATACATCACACAGGCATTAATGAAATACCATAAAATTATCATACCCTCTATTCCGAATAGCAATAAAAGAATAGCGTGTGTTCCCGTTCCCAAACATAACTCAGCTTTTGCCCGCCGTCATTTTGATACAATAGCACCGATATTGTATAATAAAATACTGAGCAAAAATAAAGACATAAAAGGTTACACGTTAATCCAACTAAAACGTTATATCACAAACTGGTTACAAGAGTTAACATACAACGAGGTTGAGCAATTACTATTAAAAACCTATTGACGTATAGGTATAATATCATACACACCCACAAGCACAAATAATGTCCCTCTCTCCCACACACAAACACAAACACACACACACACACACACACTCACACACACACACGAACACGCACATAGACTCATACACTCACAAACACACACATAATACGAGTTCTGATCTGTTATAGCTATTAATTATGAGAAAATGAACTATTTTATTTTATTTTCTCTTTTTTTTCTATTTTTCTATTTCTACAAATACGTTTTATTTTTTTGTATCTTTGTACTTGAAACAAAATTAAAAATGGCCATCAGCACATAATTGTTCTGTTACTTAGTTATTTAAAAGAGCCTGTTTGCTGCGTCACAGGGAAACCTACTGCGGTAAACACCGAAACCAATCCATTGTAAACTACTTAATTTTGTGAAATAAATGCCTTTTTTTTTTTTTTTGAAAACTAGAGTCGACTGAAATTTAAGACTAGAACGTTTAATAAAGATCAACTATGCATACTTTGCTTATTATAAGTTTGAGCCTTATCGTTTCATTTTCTAATGGAATAAGAACACGTGATATTTAATAAATCATTAGTTTTGTTGACTCAAAAAAATTTACAATGACAATTTACAACCCTCATCTATCGCCTTCCGGCTTTGCATACATTCTATAAAATTAATACATCGCACTCTCAGAACGTAAGAGGCTCAAGTCCAAAAATAGTGATATTGAGTGATATAGAGAGGCATAAAAACGTATGCTCTAAAACAAAGGCACTTACTGTCCCTATAGGACGAAAAATTCGCTATCCTGTTTTTTTAACAATAAGTGCCTTTGTTTTACTATTCATCGGATAGAGCAAACTTTTTTATGCCTCTCTATGATTGTAACTCAATATCACTATTTTTGGACTTGAGCCTCTTTTGTTCTAAGAGTGCGACATGTTCAAACAAAATGAAACCGACTTCAGAGCCATTTGACGGAAACCTAAGTTTTCATTTCGATAATCAATGTAGTCAAAACTCATGAAAATTAAATGGGTCCACCCTGAAAGCATATCTAACAGAACCAAAAACAACTTCTTCAATTAATTGATCATTTACGAAGTAATCGTGTAACATACATACAAAAATGAAAATCATACAATTGAATTAAAAACCTCCTTATTTGAGGTCGGTGGAAAAAAATATGTACAATCTATCAAATTAATAAATTATGCAAATTAAGCAATAAAGCAAATCATTAAGTTAGTTTCATTATTTGTATTAAAATAAAAAATAAAAACTACTAGCATATTATGCTTCTCGTTCACTACTGGCAAGTCGAGCTGCGTCTACAATCATCCATACTTCCATATATGCAATTTTATGCACTTCGGTCGCCTGAGGTTTTTTTTTACAAAAACTTTATTTTAGAAGCAAACATTCTTACTTCCTTACACCTTACACATTTTAAACATTTATCATTACATACTAAGATCCCTCAAGTTCTTAAATTCCACGTTCCCCATGTCCAGTTGGCGCGTAAAATCCCATCATCTGTCCGCAAGTACGGACAGAAATACGTAAATTGACTAAAGTACTAATAAAGTACGCACTTAACAGCCAAACGGAAAATAAGGAAGAGTCTCGAAAAGACCCTCGATCACGGTCTATGGTAAATCTATTTCCTCAAACAATACTGGTTAAGAGATGAAAGGGTAAAAGTTGAATAAATGCAGTGCGTTGACCTGACTCGCGTTTATGAGTCCGTTTACACTGTGACACCGTCCCACTGTGCATTTAGTACCACTTCTTGCCATGATTTGATTGATCATGTTAGAATCATATAAGGAAATAAACATTACTTCAACAGGTATATGGCACAAATTAACATTTCAAAAATTCTTTAAGTTATTTATATTCACCGTGTTTCCATTGGAGTAAGCGTTGAGAGTTAATTGCCACTTTGTAAAGTAACAACAAACCACGCTCGCTTCGCTCTTTTTCTAAATATTTTCATAAATACTCTATTCTCTTAAATTTTGGGCTCTTATTTTAATGAATCTTTTTCTATTTATATGTTTATAATGTTTTTGAATTGCACTAACCTATTACATACATACATATTCTCACGCCGTTAGTTCCCATTGGGGTAGGCAGAGACTATCGATCGCCACTTTGTACGATTCTATTACAACCCGTGGGTTACGCAGGAGGCGACTTAGGGTTTTTAAGTTATTGTTTGGTTATGTGACGGGAGAACCGTCACAAACAATCCCTTATTTTTATTTTTTTTTGAGGAATATATAATTCTGACACTTTGCTACCTAATTTAAATCTTTTTGTTCATGAAAACCTCATGTGGGGATTATTACTAATAAATAAAGAATAAATAAAGGAAAGAAAAATTTCGACTCAGGCGGGATTCGAACCCGCGACCTCGGGTATACGTCCCCGTCGCTCTTGCCAATTGAGCTACCGTGTCAATGGCTGCCAGCGCGAAATTTTTCTATCCTTTATCTGGGGGCACGGCAGTGCCCCTGCCAAGTCTCGAGCAAAACGGGCACGGCCGTACCATCTTTTCTCGAAGCGGTTCGCGGCTGTTTCGCCCCCCCTATATCTTCGACGTGGACAAAGCTAGGAGTTTAGGTTATCGGTGAATAATAGTAGGCATTAGAACAAGCTTAAGTTCGAAATTACACGCCAAATGAATTAATAGTTTAGGAGTTACGGTCGATCAAAGTTACACCATTTTGTCACTCACTCACTCACTGATTCACTGACAGATCATCAAAAATCTAAGATACTTCTAGCAGACTTAGAAACTTCAAGCACCAAGATAGGTCATTAGCCACATATAAAGGAAAAATTATAAAAACATTAAAAAATTATATGCCATAGAAAACAATTTTATATTTGCGGTTTAGCAAGAACATTATGTATGGATTTTGACTGCATTGTTAACTTTGTTCGTTGTTCAAGTACCTATTCAATTGGATGAATACATACATAGAATAGAAAAGAATAATATAAATGTAATACATAGACTATCATTAATACAAATTAATACATAAAGTTCATTAAATTAATAAAGCTAAAACTCCATTGTATTGCGATAAATATTGTATGCGCGCTCGATAGATGGCGTTGTACCTGTCTGAATCGCGCTATGGTTTCGTTACAAAGCGCAGTGTAAGTAGTACTTCAAAATAATTAATTAGATAATTTTCATTTGATAGCGATCATCTGTCTATGAAAACCCATTTCGTAACTAAAAATATTGTAGTGATAATTGATATTCGGAGAACTTTACGTGTTATTTAGTTTAGTTTAGTTATAGTTTGTAAGTTAGTAGATATATATTTATTTAGTTAGTTATTTGTTAGTTAGTTTAGTTTTATTTAGTTTGTATATATATAAGTTTAAGCCCTATTGTTATAGAAGTAATTGTAAATATAGTGTAATGGAACGTGAAATATTGTACATAAATGGCGACCTTTGTCCACACAGAGTCATCTCTACTCCTGGAGATGTTTCGTGTTTATTTCATTCGTTGTCATACAGCATGTATGGGAGTTTTCAGTCCTCAAACGATATTAGGCGTGCTGTCGTCCATTATGTAGTGGAGAATTGGGATGACATGCAAGTCTATAAGTCTATGTTTACTGAATATAATCGACTCCGAAGTATATATCGCCCAGACTTGTCTACCTTAGAAGTAACGAAGCCTCAGAGAAGAAACAAAAGAGATAGAGATAGAGAATGGGTTCTAAGCAAAGCAGTAGCTGACGTCCAAGAAATTGTGAGGTCACCTAAAAGTAAAAGAAAGAAATACACTTACAAAAAATAAATGAGATCCTACCAAAAACATTAAATGTAAAAAAATGCCAAGTCTCTCGATGCAGTCTTTCCATCGTAAAAAGTTTTGAGATCTCATAGAAGCCAAGTCCTATTCAAAATATTTCGTAGTTATAAATTAACATTTAGTAATTGTATCAATAGTTTTCTTTATATTATAATTATAGTGACTTGGCAATGAGCACAAATTAAAAGCTGCTTACTGCCTGGAATTATGTGCAAATGTTACTGACGAGACCAGTGATCAGATTATTTGTTATGTGTGAATCATGATGGTCACTACCGACTACATGCTCCAATACAATAATTAAGAATACCTTACGGGCCATCGCTTTATGAAAGTAAATGAATCGAGAGTGCACTAAGACTGACTGCCGTTGCCGAAATTCGGTTGGGACGACACGGATAAACCAAAAGAAAATTAATTTTGTGATATTAATGTTTACGCATGCGGTGTGTGTAACTTTCAACTCCTCCAAATATGCCGTTTTATTTGTTTCTTCTTGTGCTCATTGCCAAGTCACTATAATTATAATATAAAGAAAACTATTGATACAATTACTAAATGTTAATTTATAACTACGAAATATTTTGAATAGGACTTGGCTTCTATGAGATCTCAAAACTTTTTACGATGGAAAGACTGCATCGAGAGACTTGGCATTTTTTTACATTTAATGTTTTTGGTGGGTTTCTTTTACGTTTTAGTAGTGTTTGCTCTTCCTACCTCCGAATTTTTTATTAATTCGAAAGGCCACTTGTCTATCTTTTCAGATAGAATGCAAATGTTGAAAACGCCTAACTATCACATAATTTAAATCATTTTGTTCATGAAAACCTCATGTGGGGATTATTACTAATAAATAAAGAATAAATAAAGGAAAGAAACATTTCGCGCTGGTAGCCATTGACACGGTAGCCCAATTGGCAAGAGCGACGGGGGCGTATACCCGAGGTTGCGGGTTCGAATCCCGCCTGTGTCGAAATTTTTCTTTCCTTTATTTATTCTTTATTTATTACTTTGCTACCTAATTCAGACGATTTTTTTACCGCGAGTATAGGGAGGTTTTTTGTCTGATTAACAATCTACTTTAACTTCATGTGCTTAAAGTAACTTCATACCACTTTTGTTTTTTTCTACTTGGCAAAGGTACCGTTATTTAGAACATTACATTACAGTATATCATCACCCTTTTAGAATTACCATTTCAGTTGTCTGATATTTGTGACTATAGTATTTTACGACAGATTTTTTGGGATCAGCACCGCTTCTCATTCAGAAGATGTAAATTTAATTCTTGAGTCATGCCATGTGTGAGGTTAATTTACCTATTAACCTCACACATGACTCAAGAATTAAAAAGCAATGCAATGCTTTGAACATTTGAACCAATGAACCTTTATTTTACAATATTTTGCTAACACTACATTCCAATTTAGTATAGAAAAAATGGAATGGTAGTATAAATGGTAAGCTACATAAGAGTGGATGGTTGTTGATAGGTTATATAATAATTAAATACACTTGCACATACACAAATTTAGTTGCTTGTAACGATACCCACGGGGAAGCATAGGGTAGTGCAATTCTTAGCCGACGCTTCATGGCATACTAAACAAATACGCATAATACAAACAGCCGTAAGTGTGTATTAACGGTGCGCTTTTTCTTGCATTACTTTTTAACTCCTATCATCGGAGGTCCAAAAATATTTCACATACCATTTAAAATCATAATGATTAGTCTTCATAAAAAATTCAAGTCATAAATATTACAAGATAAAATCAATGAATTTCATAACATCACTAATTAATTATACACTTTGTACTTACTAATAGACCGTGTAGTGTCGGTTTAGAATAGTACTACCCCATTCTTCCGGTGGATGTACGTAAGAGGCGACTAACGGTGTTGGGGCTTTTAAAGGATTTTTGGGCGATGCGGTTGGAGACCTTTATATTACCAACTTTTCCCCACTAAAATTACCAAATGTGGCTGAGGAATTTTTAATTCCTTAGCTCTGGCTACCCCTTCTAGGGATCTATAGCCGTGAGTATATGTATGTATGTAGTTACTATTTTTTTTTATATTTTTGTTTATACTAATGGTCAACACTCGTAATCATTTCAATAAATAAACATAATATTCATATATGGGTTTTATTCTAATACATAAAAAATTATAATATCAATCATATGTGTTTTTATCTATATTTGCTTGCTTGTTTGGATGCTTGCTCGCTTGAATGCGTCTAAGGGGGGGCGCAGTGAACTTCTTCAGTGGATCGCGGGGCGGAAGCCCCCTAGGCAAAGAAAAATTTGATCACATTTAGCTAGGTTAGGTTAGGTTAGGTTATGTATAAAACGAGCGAGCGGAGCGAGCACCTTAAATGCATGATCTGTATTTTAAATATATGGAAAATGATTATATTGAAATAATATATTATTCTTATTCAACATTTTTAACATAACAGGCAATATTATCCTAGTAATAATATTATTATTTTAAATGATATGATCATTGAATGTTATGAAGAAAAAAATCCTACATAAAAATTTTAGTTTCAAAAAAATTCTAGGTGGTAACATTATTAATAAAAAAATTATATATAACTGTTACGACCTCCGTTGGTAGTATTAAAAATGTATGAATAAATAAAGTATGACAAATAAAATTATGAAGAGTGACTTTTACTAACACAAATCGTAAGAAAGACAGTGAATATGATTTAGAATTTTATGTGGTACAAAGTGTACGGTAACAAGTGAACGTGAAGTGTAATAAGCTCACTTTGGCTTACTTAGCTTGTACTTAGCATGTCGTGTAATAACCACCCTATTACATTCTTAATTCTTAATTCTCTTCTCTAAACATCAAAAGACATCATAAACTTCAAAGCAAATACTTAAAATCATTGGATTCATACCAAGGCAACTCCTCAGAACTTCTTACACTAAGAGTATCCTAATTAACACTGCGTTATCAAATAAAAACCCAGTCGAAACACAAGGATATTCCTGTGCGAAGCCGCTTAAAGGAATAGGACGAAAAACCAGTCAATAACGATTTGATTGATTCCGTTTTGTGCGCGCGCGCTTCGTACCAACATGAGAGGCAAAAAAGTTTTTAAAATTATAGTGTGCGACCTGGGTGTCTACTCTGAGTCTTTTTATTGGTTTTAGTAAATAAAGCGCTTTTACGCTAGAAGTGCATGACAGTGCATGTTGTTAACTATGTTGTGTCTATGTGTTCAAATTTTTCAGAACCAAAATTAAAAGAATCACACTTTCTTCCCCGCTCCTTGGTTTATAGCCACGAAGATAAATATGCATGTACGGCTATGTATATTTATATTGGAAAGATACACATACTTACATACATATACTCACGGCTATAAATCCCTAGAATTGGAAATTCCTCAGCCACTTTTGGAAAGTTGAGAGGGGAAAAGATGGTAAAACAAAGGTTGTTGGTGATGGGTCTCCAACCGCATGGCCCAATGTTCCCTTAAAAGCCCCAATACCGTTAGTCGCCTCTTACGTACACCCACCGAAAGATATGGGGTAGCGCTATTCTAAGCCAGCACTACACAGCATTTAGAAAAATATTGGAAATATCTGTAAAATCATTCCAACAAAAAAACAGCTTGAATTAATTATCGACAAATATATAAATTTACCTATTTAGCTCCTATAGAGCAACAAAAAAAAAAACAAAATAATAAATACTTTTAGGAAGTTAAATACAATAATCCTAAAAGTAAATTAAACAATATTGAAAAAAGAATAATGAAAAATATAGCCCCATACTATTTTATGATACTACCTATTAACTCAAGAGAGTGAAAGCATAACCATGGTAAAACGTCAATATTGTCAGGAGCTCGCGATCAACTACATATTCCACATCTACTTGAAGTTCAGTAGCAGTAAAGGAATAATAAAATAACGGAAATATTTATTTTGTGGATTGTACATCGTGCTGACTTCATAACGTTCGAGACAAAAAATCATTATTAATGAAACGGTTTTCTTGTTGTCTTCTGATAAAGGGATCCTTAAACATCTCTCGAGCCCTTAATTGCATTGTAACGCCCGATTTCTGAATTGAGTTTTCCAGCTGAGAACAACTTAAGTATCGCTCTGTCGCATTGAAATCTTAACAACTGAATGAGACAAAACGATACTTAAGTCGTTCCCAGCTTGAATACTCAATTCAGAAATCGGGCGTTAATCTCCCATTAGAAGAGTATTAGTAGGGTTGTACTGTGCTGAGTCTTTTCCGATAACATGTATGATGATTTGTTTTTTTAATACCACATTACTTTTGTAAGTTTTATTTTTATTGTGATTGAAAATTCTGGGCAACAAAGTTCATAAATAATTTTGAAAAGCTACTTACCACTGCCATTAACCTATCAATTATCGTTAAAAGCTAATGGAACGATAATCGCCCACGAAAACATTAAGTTTATGTATAATGAATGATCATGTATTATTAATTTTGATTTAGTATAATGCTGTGGTTTGTATTGATTGTTTGATTTCTCCTAGGCCTTGCACTGCATAATAATTTGATTCGCATTTTTTTACTTGCACATACATAATTTGGCAATTTATTCCTGTTAACTATAACGTGAACTTACATACATACTAGTACATATATACTCTTTATATATATCGAATGAGCTCTTGCGAGATTGAATCACGTACTTATTTAACTCTTATATTCACCTTTTTAGATACCTCATAGTGACAATCACCACGGAGAAGTTTCCCTCATAGAAATAAGTTATATATTAAATTATATGTACTCGAAAAAAACATTTTCGACCAAATAAAGCTAAATATTACAGTGGCTCCAATATGTTTTTTTAACTCTGTCTAAAAACCACGCATTACTATTTTCAAACACTCTGTTCACAAAAAAAGAAGAAAGTTCTTATGTAAATTTAAAATAAGCGCTGTCTCTACTAAGCTAGATGCTCAGAAAACTTAAAAGGTGTCTTAGAGTAGACCCCTTCTTTCCGTTGACGATCGTTTAAAACGTGTCCCGGAATAATGTGCTGAAATGTGTTTAAAGTTAATTTGTGCTTCGTTAAGTAACTTTCATCGCTAAATATTGAACGACTTTTGAAATAAACGTTTTTGTTAAATATTTAACCTGCACCTGCGTAAAATGGTAAGATGTACTTATTCGAAAATGAGATAAGTGGGTGCTATAAGTTTTATACAACGTTTAAGTTGAATCTAAAAAAAGAAGTGATTTACATTCTCCATTTTTTTATTGAAATGTTTGGATAACTGTTTATGCAATGCCGCGTAGTGTCGGCTTCCAATATCGCTCCTCACTTGCTGTTTCACTCTTTCCTGCTCAAAAGTTAAAAGTTCCCGAGGCAGTGCCTATTCTGAAGGCTTCCATTCCTCAATGAGATCAAAGTCGTAAGTGGTGGTAAATTGATGTATAAAAAAGATATGAATTTAAACTTATATTAGTCGCGTTAAAAAATATGTCATCTTAGATATTGATAGCATCAATTACACAACTTAGGCGCATTTTTCAAGTAGCCACGAAAAGGAGGGGGGTGGTCTGGAGTGAAGTGGTCTAAATCGGCACTCTATGGCGATAAAAATCTGCTTTAAAAATGTAGGATCACTAGTTTATTTTGACCAACGTTGTTTTTTTTTGTAACTCATATCAGAAGAGAAGGCAGATAAGGCAAGACGACCAGCACTCGTCATAATTTTAACGATTAGACCGTAACTTCTGTCCCAAAGATTTTCTTGAACTACCGGTCACACGGTACGTTCATTCATCGTTAAAGGCCTACCCATGCTACACGGTCTAGTACGTGGCTGCTTCTCAAAAACGTTAGAGCTCCAATCGTAGCTTATTTAACTTAATCGGAGATAATTTAGTAAATATAAAGTACCGTTAGGTATGAGTCTGCAGCCTCATCGCCCAACACTATTTATAAAAACAAATCAAACTTGCATAGAATTTAATACATCACAAAGTTTTAGTCGACATTTATTGTTTTAGCTTTGTTGTTTCATCTAATTACATACTTACATACATATACTCAAGGCTGTAAATCCCGAAAACGGATAGCCAGAGCTTCAGAAAAAGAAATTACTCAGCCAGTTTCGGAAGATGAGGGAGGAAAAGAAAGTAAAATAAAGGTTATTGGTGATGGATCTCCTACCGTATCGCCCAAAAATCCCTTAAGAAGCCCCAATACCCTCGCCTCTTACGATCACTCATGGGAAGAAACGGGGTAGTGCTATTCTAACCCAACACTACACTGCACTAAGTTTTAACTATGTTTGTTTTTCAAATAATACTTTATAAAACTAAGGAATCTTAGACCAATATTCCCATGTTGATACCAAGTAGTATCGTTTAAAGATAATCCAATAGCAATCGTTTACCAGCCATGTTCCGAATACCATAACCAGTGGCGGTACCAAGTTTACTTCGCAAATAACCTTTTCAATAAAATGACCCGTTATTTCTTATTTGCCCGTGTCTTATGATAATTTTATCTTTGCTTTATAGCTATTAGAATGTTTCCTAGAACACGGTACTCGAATGCACTTCAAGCGTAACTTGCCTATAGAATGGGTACTTTGAGTGTCCCTCAGTACGCAAATGAAAATGTTGGATATAATATTACATCTACTAGACAATGGCAAGGTATGCTATCTTTAAAAGGGTGGAAGGTGAATGAGATTCTTAGTTTGATCTTCAAGGGATAACTCAGATCTAATTACGTCAAATCAGCTTCATATTTTTACTTGCATATAAAAATATTGCAAGTAAATATAAAAAAAAGTGATGGTTTAGATACATAGAGAGGACGAATGGCAATATGGTGGAAAAAATATATTGAGCCGACAAATTTAACATTATAAGTGTAGAGAGGTGAGTGTACAGTAAATATTTTTTTTACTCGTACATACATACATACATATACTCACGGCTACAATTCCCTAGAAGGGGTAGGTATTATAAATTCCTCAGCCACTTTTGGAAATTGTGTGGGGAAAATATAGTAAAATAAAGGTTTTTGGTGATGGGTCTCCAACCGCATCGCCCAAAAATCCAATAAAAAGCCCCAATACCCTTAGTCACTTCTTACGTCATCCGTGGGTAGGAAGGGGTAGCGACATTCTAAGCCGGCACTAAACGGCACTATTACACGTATTTGCTCTAAATAAATAAACTAAGTAAATCTAATCAACATGATATAATACATGGTCGTTTGGATAACCCTAACTTACTTGCACAGGTTGGACTTATCCCGCCATCATATAGGACCCGCCATACCATAAATCGTTTGTTCTCCGTACCAATTTTCAGAACTAACTACTCACAGAACGCTCCTTTTAGTCGTATTTTATCCGAATATAATAAAAACTTCCATCATTTAGATCTATTTAATCTAAGTAGATGCGCATTCAGGAAAGCTGTAATGGACGTACTTTTTAATTCTTAAAATACATATTATATTATGAGTATAATTAATTACACATACATTCTTATTAGCCATTCGCATTAGCCTACTCAGCATTGTCGGTAAATTGTATGCAAAGGTATTGATTGAAAGAGTGATGAATGAAACTGATGACAAAATATGGGATGTGCAAGCAGGATTTAGGAAAGGAATGGGATGTATGGATCAAATCTTCTCTCTAAGGAGCATCACCGAAAAGTTCTTAGCTAAGAACCGAAAGGTGTATTGCTCCTTCATAGATTTAGAGAAGGCGTATGATAGGGTGATAAGAAAGTGTTTATGGGAGGTGTTGTCCAAGTTCGGTTTGGGGAGTCGACTTATACGTGCACTGGTATCACTCTATGAGGATTCCAGTTCATGTGTGAGAGTAAACGGGGAAAATACTCACTGGTTCGGGATCTCTCGGGGTGACCGATAGGGTTGTGTAGCTTCCCCGTGGCTCTTCAATTTGTTCATGGATGACTGTTTAACAGAGTTGCGTGAAAGTGATTATGGATTGAAAATGGGTGGATTCATCATTAAATGCCTCTTATATGCCGACGATCAAGTACTACTTGCATCATCGGTGGAGGAGCTGCAAGAGATGATGAATATTTCATGTGGGTCTTTTGAAAAAAAGGGAATGAGTGTGAATGTGGATAAAACAAAAACTATGGTTTTTGAGAGAGAGGTGAATATGACCGAATGCGTGATTGAGATTTATGGTAAGAAAGTGGAACAAGTGAAAGAGTTTGTATATTTGGGAAGTTTGTTTACTAGGGATGGAAAGTGTGATGAAGATATCGAGAGAAGAGTGAAAAAGGGTAATGCGGTAAATGGCGCACTGGATAGTCTAATGTCTAGTCAATCGGTGTCTGAAAAGGCCCGAATGGTTGTGCATGATGCTGTCCTCGTGCCTACGCTTATGTATGGCAGTGAATGTTGGGTGTGGCAGAAGAAGAATGAGAGCAGAGTGAATGCAGTAGAGATGAGGTCCCTCAGAAAAAAATGTAATGTTAGATTGTGTGACCGAGTGAGAAATAGTGTTATTCGTGAAAAGTGTGGTGTGAAAGCTGATATTTTAAGAAAGATAGAAAAAGGAATGTTGAGATGGTTTGGGCACATAGAGAGGATGGATGATAGAAAATTGGTAAAAGGGATCTATAGAGCTAGTGTAGATGGTAATGTTAGTAGAGGACGACCACGGAGAACACACTTGGACCAAATTGAGAGTGTGCTCAAAAAGGCTGGCGTCCGAAGTATGAAGAACAAAAGAGCATGTATGAAAAGATTGATGGATGTAAACGAAGCTAGAGAGATTTGTCAGGATCGTACGAAGTGGCGATCGATAGTCTCTGCCTACCGCAATGGGAATTAATGGCGTGAGTATATGTATGTATGTACATTCTTATATGCCTTTATTTATGTCACAGATTTTATTTTTTTTACACACACACACACACGCACACATATACACACACATGCACATACACACACCCTTGAGATATCGTAGATGAAAACAATTTTGCTTTCAATATTGTTGTTAATATCTATTTTATTTCCTCTTTAAATTGTATGTATTTGTTAGAGTTACTTGCTATATAAAAAAAAAGAAACATGTGTTGAAAATCAAATGTAACGTAAAAACAAGATTATTGTTAGATATGTTTTCTGTACATCTGTGAACATCTGTAATTGGCCTTACTTGATTTCTATTATTAACCGTGTATTATTGCTTATGTCGCTGTTGATGTTCCAAATAAAAATAAATAAATAAATAATCCGTACTTAAACTGTAACTGTTTTAGTTTAAATCTTTTTGTACATGAAAACATCATGTGGGGATTATTACTAATAAATAAAGGAAAGAAAAATTTCGACACAGGCGGGAATTAAACTCGTGTAACTCGGGTATACGCCCCGACGCTCTGCCAACTGAGCCACCGTGTCAATGGCTGCCAGCGCGAATTTCTTCTATCCTTTATTTATTTTACACGTTTAAGTAGTGTTTTGCGTTTCCTACCTCCGAATTTTTACTAATTCGGAAGGCCACTTGTCCATCTTTTCAGATAGAATGCAAATGTTCAAAACGCCTAACTATCACATAATTTAAATCTTTTTGTTTGTTATTTTTGTAACTGTTTTATGTGAATGAAGGATGTGTGTGTGTGAAAAGATCGTGTATTAATTTTCATCCTTTTC
Organism: Bedellia somnulentella; assembly: GCA_963576735.1. Lineage (NCBI taxonomy): Eukaryota > Metazoa > Arthropoda > Insecta > Lepidoptera > Bedelliidae > Bedellia > Bedellia somnulentella. Next base: position 16,787,720 of record OY755174.1, on the reverse strand, counting down.
GTCAATCCCACCCCAACATTTTCATCAATCTAAGGTCAGTAGAAGATGCATACGTATAAATAAAGTTATACAAAATAATAATAAATATACGAATATATTTTGCACCGACCAAGAAGAACTTGCATACAAATAAATCAAAGGCAAGAAACATTCTCATTTAATTAATCTTGTTCACAGCGGGTATCGAACCCGCAACCTCCGGACCGAGGCTTTAGTCACCTATCCACTCGACCACGGGCGTGGTCGTCAGAGTTATTGATGAGTCGCCAGCCACATCACACAACATACATACATACATATACTCACGGCTATAAATCCCTAAAAGGGGTAGCCAGAGCTGAGAAATTCAAAATTCCTCAGCCACTTTTGGAAATTGAGTGGGGAAAAGATGGTAGAATAAAGGTTGTTGGTGGTGGGTCTCCAACCGCATCGCCCAAAAATCCCTTAAAAAACCCCAAGTCCGTTAGTCGCCTCTTACGTACACCTACCGCAAGAAATGGGGTAGTGCTATTCTAAGCCGACACTACATCACACAACAATCACTTAAAACGCTCCAATACCCTTAGTCACCTCTTATGTCACCCCCGGGAAGTAATAGATATATCCTAAACTTAGCTAGCACTATATAAGATTAATAAGATAAGAAACATTTTTACATTTTGTTTTTCAGTAAGATAAATTGCTGGACCTACATCTTGGTTGGATATAAAAATACATCGAAGGCCTTTCTCAGACTGAATCATACTCCAGGGAGATCCTTCACTTTCATGTAGAAGTGCTTTTACCAAAATAGAGCATTCTGTTTTTTTCTGTATATCGAACAATCGTATCTCAATTCGCAAATAAGACTACATATCTGGAAAAGTTTTTTTTTATATTGGTTTACACCTATAGGTTTTATTTATACATAAAAACATATGCAGTCCACAGATTCTTACAAAATCCTCTAGTCTAATTATTTTTTACTGGGATTTTTTTTAGTAGTTTGTTTTTTTCTCCATTTTATATGTTTTTCCGGGTGCTAAGTCTTATTTCATTTCTTCCTGAGATATATTGTATTTCAAAGGAGCTACAAATGCCGAAAAAGTGGCCGAATTAATGATAAGAAATAAATAATAAGTGACAAAATGCCGAATTAATAAAAATTCGGAGGTAGGAAACGCAAACACTACTTTAACATGTAAAAGAAATAAAGGGTAGAAGAATTTCGCGCTGGATTGACACGGTAGCTCAATGGCAGAGCGACGGGGGCGTATACCCAAGGTCGCGGGTTCGATTCGCGCCTGTGTCGAAATTTTTCTTTCCTTTATTTATTAATACAAAATGCCACTTAAACTCAAACAAACTAGCATTAAAACATTAAAACCAACAAAAGTCGTATTGGGGTTATTCAATTCAGCATTTTTAAATTTCATCCCATATTTTTTTGCTATGTGAATATTTATTCAAGCTTAAAATAATCATTAATATAGTGTACAAATGTGTGTATGCATATGTGGATCGATCACAATCGGGAAAGTGACGGTCGCTTTACCCTGCCTACCATAACAGGAAAAGACATGATCGTAAGAATATAAAATGACTATGTTTTCTATGTGTTTCTGTAATAAAATAAAGTGGTAATATTAGAAACAAAAACTTATAATTATTAACCTATGCATATATTTTCCTAAAAATAAAACAAAAACGTTCACGCCGAATATATAGAGGTACTAATACTTCTGAACATCACGTGACTTTGTCACCTGGTGTTCAGAGTACCCACGTTTTGCATGGACAGTGTACTCACGTGATAGGGGGCAGACCTATCGCCGTTTTCTACGAATACACTGTCACACGACTAAGTACAACTCAGCCATGTGGGTTTCCTCACGATGTTTTCCCTCACCGTTAACAACCATGATAAATTAACCACACATATGTCTTTAGAAAAGACAAATTGGTGTAGGCCCGACCCGGGATTTGAACACTAGTCGCTTGCACGTTAACCGGTGTTCTACCCATTGAGGTACTAAGGATAAAAGCCCGCAATACCATTCCTAGTCCACTTCTTGCCGCAAAAAGGGTAAAATATACGAAATTGTAGGGTCTTAGCTTAGAGAAGAGTTACTATCCTTAAAGCCCATCCAATCCCTTTGTCGCCTTCTACAATATCCTCGAGAAGAGATGGGTTAGTGTCATTACAAGACAACATTTGTTAAGCACAGTTACATATCCATGCAACTTAAATAGAAACATCCTTAGACTGCTTAGTTAATCTACTTAGTCTTGCAGATACGGTAAAAAAAAAACATAAAGAAAAACCTTTTTCTCTGTTATACTCGGGAGAAAAGTAATATGAATAAACGGTAAAATATTTAATGAAGCTAGTGGAAATACACTCAGGTACTTGACGAAATATAATTTTTCACTGTTCGGACTAAAAATGAAAGAATGCTACACAACATCGTTCACTTCTCGTTTTCACTATATACTTTATTTCTACCATCTTGTCCCTTATCAAATTCCAGACGTGGCTAAGGAGTTTCTAGGTCAAAACCCCTGGTTACCCGTTTTTGAATTTACGGCCGGGAGTACCTATATACATACATACATACATATACTCACGGCTATAAATCCCTAGTAGGGGTAGCCAGAGCTAAGGAATCAGAAATTCCTCAGCCACTTTTGGAAGTTGAGTGGAGAAAAGATGGTAAAATAAAGGTTGTTGGTGATGGGTCTCCAACCGCATCGCACAAAAATCCCTTAAAAGCCCCTATACCGTTAGTCGCCTCTTACGTACACCCACCGGCTGAAATGGGGTAGTGCTATTCTAAGCCGACACTACACAGCGGAGTACCTATATGTAAGTACTATATCCTTTTTTTTACCATTGATTGATTTACACATTTAAGGAATAGTTTACATAAATTGGTGGGTGTACGTTAGAGGCGACTTACGGTATTGGGGCTTTTTAAGGGATTTTTGGTCGATGCGGTTGGAGACCTATCACCAACAACCTTTATTTTACCATCTCTTCCCCACGCAACTTCCAAAAGTGGCTGAGGAATTTGTAATTACTTAGCTCTGGCTACCCCTTCTAGGGATTTATAGCCGTGAATATATGTGTGTTAACATAAAAGTGAAAGTTTTTGAGGGATAAGAGTCTTGAGAATACTGACACCGATACGTTAGAGGTTATAGTTTTATAAACAGAAACCCTATCTATGATACTCATTTGATCATAATTATTCTCTTTATTTACACCGCATTTAGTGTTCAAAGTACCCATTTTCTGCCTAGACATAGTGTTAACTGGAAAGAATGCAAAACTATGGTCGCTGTCAACTGACTAAATTTTATTTTTTTCTTGGTGAAGCATGGTTTTCTCATCATTAAAAACCTTGATTCATAACCTACACATATGACTGTAAAATGACATGCGATTTAAACCCATGCTTACTGCATTAACGGTCTTTCCAACTGAGCTGCTAAGTTGTATCCATCTGTGGATATAAATAAGAAAGTTCTATTTATACTCCACAACAACAGCTCAAACTATTCCTTAGTCATATAATAAGTATAGTTTATTGGTCAGGGTTATTAACGGTGTGGGAAAATATTGCAAGGAAATAAATCTAAAAAACAGTTCTTTCTTAATACGCAACCGTCAGGTAAGCACGCACCGCTCAAGCTAGGTTGAACCATAAAATCCTTCTTGCGGTCACAAGCATAGGTGGTAAAGTTGGAGTAGTTATTTTTATTGAAGGCATTGTTTCACACGAGGTCAGTCACCTCGGCTAAGACACGCATCAGCGATATTTGTGGGAGCCACTCACACCTTACATGTCAATTGTTTCCTTCACGTATTAATCTATACGCAATTATTAAAACTGGCTAAGAGAGAATAGGACTCACCTGTGGCGGGTTTCGTACCAATAATTTTAAATTAAGGATGTGTGTTTTAAACATGCTTTAGATATAACTTGATTAAAGTTTTTATCATTGATTGATATTATCAAGATATAATATCACTTTTTCTTCCATTCAAAGCTCTTCCATTCAAATTTCTTCATTTCCAAATCTGTTTTGCAACTTCGGAACAAAGACATGCCCGATCTCTCAGGGTTAAGCGTATTGATTACGGAACCCTATTTCTGGTCTCTGTTGCTTCTTTATTATGCGCTTAAGGCTTCTGTTCTTCTTTGTGTGAAAAACACATACTTCTTTCAAGCATTTTAAAATAGATTTGTCTGAATGTGGTAGCCAGAGCAATTGAAAAATCAATGGCACATTAAGAAGTGCAGAAGGGAACAGTTGTGAAAGAAAGGTTGGCTGTCATAAAACCTTTGGATATCTTTGGTATCCTCATCTGATAGTTTCAGTAAAAAAGTAGGTTGTGCATTAATAAAAAGGATAGTGAACTCACGTGGTGGGACAAGCTCATATTCAATTAATATTCAATTAATATGAGCTTGTCCCATATATATATATATATATATGTGTATATATTATAATTTTTATTAGTTAGCAGTAGTTGATGTTGTATACCAATTCGTATTACCAATGTTTAATTCACCGCTTAGAGGTTAAAGAGACGGATACCAGAACGCTTCCTGGATTTTCTAAAAGTAATGCAAACTCTGCTGTGTAGTGCCGGCTTAGAATAACACTACCCCAATTCTTCTGCTGGGTGTACGTAAGAGGCGACTAAAGGTATTGGGGGCTTTTAAGGGATTTTTGGGCGTAGCGGTTGGAGTTTCCCCATTAAATTTTCGAAAAGTGGCTGAGGAATTTCTAATTTCTTAGCTCTGGCTACCCCTTGTAGGGATTTATAGCCGTGAGTATATGTATGTATGTATGTTATACAAATTCGGAATATTTGTGCTACATTACATACATAGAACAATATATTAAAATTATATTAAAGATATAACAAATATTACTTTTCTATGGCTGATTTTAAATAGATGGAGACCCAAAAGGGTGACAAGGAAACTTCTTCATATGAACGTAACTTGTTTTTTTTAAATACGCTGCGTTTTCTTCGCCAAGTTTTCTCATACCGCCATTATTAATGAACCATTTACATATATGACTTTAAAATAAAATATTAGGATATATTCAGTTCATTAGAGATTGGAGCCAGCCTACCCGATGCTATTCTATTGGCCAAAGTCTAATACGCAACCATGGCGCATACATACATACATTTACTCACGGCTATAATTCCCTCGAAGGGGTAGCCAGAGCTAGGGAATAAAAAAATCTTTAGCCACTTTTGGAAGTTGCGTGGGGAAGAGATGGTGAAATAAAGGTTGTTGGTGATGGGTCTCCATTAGCATCGCCCAAAAATCCCTTAAAAGCCCCAATACCGTTAGTCATCTCTTACGTAAACCCACCGGAAGAAATGGGGTAGTGCTATTCTAAGCCGACACCACACAGCGCATTCAAACATACATACATATACTCACGCCGTTTATTCCCATTGGGGTGGGCAAAGACTATCGATCGCCACTTCGTACGATCCTGGCAAACCTCTCTTGCTTCGTCTACATCCATCAATCTTTTCATACATGCTCTTTCATTCTTCATACTTCGGACGCCTGCCATTTTGAGCACACTCTCAATTTACAAAATAATGGTAATTTTAATAATAATGTTGCAGATTGGTAGATTTAAGACTTATACCATGAAGTAGCCAAAACCGACAAAACCATCCTTATCTAAAATATCAATCAGCCAGCAAAAAATATATTTATGATTTTGACCCTTCAGTATTTGAATTGGGACTTCGTGATTGTGATCCGTAAGAGGCAGTATTTATATATTAAAATTAAGTAATCAAACACAGTGTATTAAGTAACTAGACTAAGTAACTAGTACCAACTTATCGCATTTATCAATGTCGGTTCTTATCCATTTTGCAGGGCTAATGATGCGCTTTCTGAAAATTTTATAGAACGAACAAGCTGCAAATTAATTAAGGGATTCAGAGGGATATTGTCGGATCAGGCAATGACTCAGGAAAATGTTGTATAATGGCTTTATTGCATAGAATATTATTAATGCATTCAAAGCTCGACATTGCTGTGTAGTGTCGGCTTAGAATGGCACTACCCCATTTCTTCCGGTGGGTGTACGCAAGAGGCGACTAACGGTATTGGGGCTTTCAAGGGATTTTTGGGCGATGCGGTTGGAGACCCATCCTCCATCCCTTACCTCATCATCATCCATACCTTTTTTTTACTATCTTTTCCCCACTCACATTTCCAAAAGTGGCTGAGGAATTTCTAATTCCTTAGCTCTCGCTACCCCATCTAGGGATTTATAGCCGTGAGTATATGTATGTATATGTATGTCAAAGCTCGAACAATAAAAAGACATGTATGAAAATTTTGTAGATGTAAATGAATCTCGAGAGGTTTGCCAGGATCGTACAAAGTGGCAACCAATAGTCTCTACCAGCCCCAATGGAAACTAATGGCGTGAGTATATGTGTGATTGTTATGTAAAGAAAATTCTGCCAATATAAAAAAAAATCATATTCAATATAGAGTGGCAGATCTGACATAACAAAATTTAAACTAATTTTCTTCCTTCATTTTTTTTTTGTTTAATTATTAAAATATTTAGGAATATCGAAATAAATGCATAACCGGGACTACCCTAATCTGCCAAAATAAAGGCTTGTCACAAACTTCAGAAGAACAAGTTTCCCTGTCAAGTTTTTCGATACGGTATATTATAAGATATCCCATATTTTTTTAATTCAGTGACGAGAATTACAGAAATAATAGCAGAATAGGCGAACACACATATTGGTTAAAGCGTCACTCCTACCTTTACCATGGTCGGCTAAAAATAGCCGGATACCTAATCTTCGTATCGCAAGTTTTCCATCTCAACCCACATCCTCATCCTATGTTATTGTTAACAATGCTATAAAATATAACATGGCCATTGTTCACGCCGCTCCAGCGAAATCTTAGCAAGGAGGTAATCGAACGAGGTCGACACACCGCTGCGGACCTTTTTGCAGCAATGCGCAGGTGATTGCCAGTAAACGTTTCCCGATGCTTTTCTATTGATAAATATATTTTAGTTGTGATTTGTTGGACTTTTATAGGAGAACCTTGCTATAAGGGGTTTCGTTAAGCTTAGGGGTTCGTGTTTAGATTGATGGTTGACATAGTAGAGACCATGTAGAGACCCAGTAATAACAAATGTATACGTATCCTATTCACTTCAATCTCTACGACTAAAATACTTGCGGCCATAAATCCTAAAAAGGGAAAGCAGTGGGTTTAAATTAGGAATTTGTCCAATACAATTTGTAGTCTCGCGATATTAGTATGTGTTAAAAAGTACGTAATAACAAAGGTGTAGGTTTAAAGTATTTCTCGTTAGTATTCCACTCGGTCTAGTATTCTAAATTAATGTTGATGCTTAGACTACTCCTTTAAGGATTAGAAGTGTAAGTTTAGGTGTATACCACTACAGAGAGGGTACTCTAAAATTCAATAGGTATGACACATTTATAATAATATTTGGTGTCGCTAATAGTATTGATGGTTGATCCCAGTTAAAATTAGTAGTTTTGCAATAATATGGGTATTTTAGGACAAAAAATTACCGGGTATCTGTTAAATATATATATCTTTTGAAAAACGGCCTTACCGTTTACGTTACACAATAAATAAAAAAAAACAATAAAATCGCTGAGTATCTTTATGACATCAAAGCTTGCGTGTAAAAGTAATATATTCAAGAAGCCAGCCTTATTTCATTGAATTTCAGAGAAAAGCAGAAACCAATTTAAATTTTCCAAGTACGAAACCTTTCCCTCAACAAAAGTTGCAAACTCTTACAGTATATTTTTCTATGCAAAGCTGAAGACACAATCGCGAACATTCAAACGTGACAGAATTTATAAACTCTATTTTTTACATAAAACATGTTATACTAAATTAAAAAAAAAAAAACATGGTTGTTAACGGTGAGGGAAAACATCGTGAGGAAACCCACATGGCTGAGTTGTACTTAGTCATGTGACAATGTATTCGTACAAAACGGCGATAGGCCTGCCCCCTATCACGTGAGTACACTGTCTAAGCAAAACGTGGGTACCTACTCTGAACACTAGATGGCGCTGCCATGTGAGTTCAGAAGTATTGGTACCTCTGCCAACCCCTTCGGGGATAAACGGCGTGAACGTTATGTTTATGTTATGTTTAAAAAAAAAGTGTAACGTGCCGTGTGGTGCCGGCTTAGAATGTCACTACCCCTTTCTACCCACGAGTGTCATAAAGGGTATGGGACTTTTCAAGTGGTTTTTGGGCGATGTGGCTGGAGAACGATATTTTATTTCTACCATCTTGTCCCTATCAACTTCCAAATGAGGCTGAGGAGTTTCTAGCTCTGATACTTTTGCTACCCCTTCTTGGGATTTATGGCCGTGAGAATATGTATGTATATGTATGTACTAAATTTTACAACGATGATTATGGATAGGCACGATTCGATGTCACTCCAGGATCGGTGCTGATCGTTAATCATCATTTAAAAAGCTTGAGATCTGTAAGTTGTCTCATTGAACACCTATGAGAAACGATGGTATAGTAATAGTTATAACTAATATTTGTACATGCATTTATACCAACAACCTTTATTTTACCATCTTTTCCTCACTCAACTTTCCAAAAGTTTCTGAGAAATTTTTAATTCCTTAGCTCTGGCTACTCCTTCTAGTGATTTATACCCGTGAGTATATGTATGTATGTATGCAACTTAAATGACATGTCTTAAAACACGAAGCAATGGACTTTTACTGGATAATTCTCCATAAAACGTTATATTTATCACAATTCTATGTGCAAAACCATTTATAGTGTAATTTGCACAAAAGCTGCGTTGGCGCACGCCCGTTGACGTCTTTTGTTCCGACATGCGTTACCGCTTAGCAACGAGCTCATTTCATTATATACTCTAACAACTTACTTTTAAGGCTTAAAATTGAATGATTCTGTTGGTAATTGACTTCGTTCTCAGCTTTACTGGAGACAATCTTTAATTACTGTAAAAACTGTTAAAGTTTAATATACATATTGTACCGGCTGATGCCTGCTCTTACACGACACCACACACGCAAATAAACATAAAATAGATACTATAATATACTAAGTGGGTGTTCGGTACACCAAGTAGTGTTACTCGTTCAAATAAGAAAGAAAAAGGAGATGTATTTGATTGTTCAAAAAAGTATTGTATTTGTACATCTACCTATATATACCTATATTTAAAATAGATACATAATAATTTAATGTTTTTTGACATGAATTCCTCATGTGGGGATTATTACTCATAAATAAAAGATGTTATTAAAGGAAAGAAAAATTTCGACACTGGCGGGGTTCGAATCTTTTATTTATAGATACATAATAGTTTGACGAATAGTTTTAGTTTTTAAGCAAATCAGTTTAATTTATGGTACATCTACCGAACATGTTTTTAATCCAGCAATTTTTTCCATTCTTGGGTTGTCTGGAAGAGATCGCTCTTAGTTCGTTCGCTAGTTGTACTTTGGCTTTTGTACCGATCTTTTTTTTGTAATTGTTGTTTTTTGTGATGTGCAATAAAGAGTTTTTATTATTATTATATATTAATATCGAACGTCCCATTGTAATACGTCTGCAGTTGAGAAGAAGAAAACTAAATGTTTATTGCCATACATACAAGTTACCGTTTTTTTTCTTAAGACTGATGATGTTACAGCAATGAGAGCCCCAATTTATTGTTATTCTACAAGAACCATATTTTTTATAATATTTAATTTACAATTATTCAGCTATCTCAAGCGTTTAGATTAAAACCTAGATGGCTCCGAAGACCAGATTCTGCCAGATAATTCCTTGCCTTAGAGGGCAGGTTTATTCGTTGTGGTTGCGGCTGGTATCAAAACTTTGATTGTCGTTAAAGCCTGCAAACCCTCACTAGGCCAGCTTGGTGTAAGTGTAATATGCATTAAGTTTTCATTTCTTATCCATACATACATATACTCACAGCTACAAATCCCAGGAAGGGGTAGCCAGAGCTAAAGAATTAGAAATTCCTCAGCCACTTTTGGAAATTTGAGTGGGGAAAAGATAGTAAAAATAAAGGTTGTTGGTGATGGGTCTCCAACCGCATCGCCCAAAAATCCCTTAATAGCCCCATACCGTTAGTCGCCTCTTACGTACACCCACCGGAAGAAATGGGGTCTAATCTAATCTTATCCATATAATCGTATAAATTGGCGTTCGTAGTCTGAAGAATAAAACCCACGTAGACTAAGCTCAAAAGGTTTTCTAAGATCTTACAAAGTGATTGATAATCTCTACCCACCCCGATTTGAAATAATGGTGAGAGTGTATGTAATAAAATTATGCTATGGAAAGCATCAATAGAACATCAGGCAGTATAAAAGTCACTCAATTATTAAGGCCACCAGATATATTTCTATCAACAATATTATAAAATAAGTAATATGAGTATGATATATTATAGCTGTAAACATACAAATTTGCTGTGTAGTGTCGGCTTAGAATAGCACTACCCCATTTCTTTCGGTGGGTGTACGTAAAAGGCGACTAACGGTATTGGGGCTTTTGAAGGCTTTTTGGGCGATGCGGTTGGAGACCCATCACCAACAACCTTTATTTCACCATCTTTTTCCCACGCAACTTCCAAAAGTGGCTGAGGAATTTCTGATTCCTTAGCTCTGGCTACCCCTTCTAGGGATTTATAGCCGTGAGTATATGTATGAATATATGTATGTATGTACAAATTATGATGTGCAATAAAGATATTTCTATTGTGTAATGAAACGTAGCTACTTACTGATCAGACCGACAGCAGTCCTCGTCAGATGCTACAGCTATTGCACACGAGAGGTCGACACGAAGCTACTAAACATTTCTGTGGATTTCACCCGGTAAATGTCACGAATCGGTTTCGACAATATCTTGCACATACAGTGCAAGTTTGTGTCTCGTTAGTGGATGTTAGGCAACCTTCAGTTATATTAGTAAAAGGACCGTATAGTATGAAGAATAAAAGAGCGTGTTTGAAAATATTGTTGGATATAAACTCAGCTAGAGAGGTTTGCCAGGGTAGTACAAAGTGGCGATCAACAGTCTCTGCCTACCCCAATGGGAAATAAGTGCGTGAGTACATGTATGTATGACCGTAAAGTTTTGACTCAAATGTAACTGCTGCTGGAGATGTGTGGGTTATATATAAAGTGACTAAGGAATCTAGCTCTTCCACCATTGGAGTGTGTTATGTTTTTAATCGATTTTACTATCAGTTTTTTTTGTGAACTTTTAAATCCACCCAAGGAATTTTAATTCGGATACTTTTTATAAAGAACAACATGTAAATTGAATTTTGTGTGAGGAGTGTAAACCTCAGTTGGAAAAAACAGTGCTGATTTTCAGCCAGTGCCTAATAAAAAAATAACGTTTTAGACCCGTAACCATTCTTCATATATACCGGACGCCTTCCTATTTGAGCACACTCGCTATTAGGTCCAAAAATTTGTCCTTCGTGGTCGTCCTCTTCTAACATTCCCTTCCACATTGGCTCTACATTAGATCGTCTACATTCCACATTAGATCTCTATTACCAATTTACTATAATCCATCCTGTCTATGTGCCCAAACTATCTAAACATTCCTTTTTATTTCAAATATTATCATAATAAATTTATACTCACGGTATTTCTCACTCGATCTCATAACCTAACATTACAAAATTTTCTAAGTGATATCATTTCTACTGCATTTACTCTGCTTTCATGTACGTTCTACAAGCAAAATTCGCAACCATACATAAGCGTAGGAACTAGAACAGCATCATGTACAGCCATTCGGGACTTTTCAGACACCGATTTACAAGTCATTAGACTTATCATTGTATTTTTTACTCTTCTTTTAATGACTTCATCACATTTTCCATCCCTAGTAAACACACTTCCCGGGATATACAAGCACTTTCACTTGTTCCACTTTGTTGGCATCAATTCCAATGGCGCATTCTGTCATATTAATATCCTTCTCTCTCAGAAACCATGGATTTGGTTTTATCTACATTCACCCTCATTCCCTTTTTTCTGACAAGCAAAATTTATTATAAAAAAAAAGTAAAAATAGGTTTATTAAAAAAAATGCAGCATTGTCGATTTATAGGGGTTCCCAAACTAGGCACAGCCTGTCTCTTGGGAAACCAATTAAATAACCTATTATGATATAATTTGCGCTTTAGATAAAAAAGAGTAATAAAAACCAAAACAAAACAACAGGAGTAAAAATAATAATTAAGAGTTATCCATGGTAAGAAGTAACGTAAGACATAAATGAAAAAAATAATAATATAAATATTGTAAAATAAAAGGAATCAAATTTAAAATTAGAAATAAAAAGAATGAAAAAAAAACTTTATCTCTTACAACTCTTCCACCCATGATGCAAGTAGCACTTGATCGACAGCGTATAAGATGCATTTAATGAGGACTCCCATAATATCAGTAAAAATATTTACTTTGTACAACGTGAATGTGTGCCTCGATCGTATTGTTTCCTACTAGGGAGCAATAAATACTATGAACTGTTTAGTTTTAAATCCGTGCAAGTCAAAGTACGCAGTAGTGGGAACTAAATAACTATTAGAACTGTATAAAACTTTTACTGGTTTTGATTTATCGATAATGGGCAAACCAATAAATGGAGCCGAAGAAGCAATGAATTTAGTTTATGGATGGATAACTTAAGTTTCCGAAGCATATTTTCAGAGTTTAAGCGATTGCTTCTATGGACTCAAAGTTCTTTCCATTATTCGAGATATTTATGTGAGTCGCTTGTGATATCAAGGTTAAATTATTACATCTAAAAAAATCATAATAAAGTTAAAACAGTGTGGAATATTATCAACACCTAAACAGGTCAAGGTAAACCATGTGATCAGGAGTTCTGTATTCGATCTGATCAAGGTCTGACTACCTCTAATTAGGAAATCGCTTGTATTTTTGAAAAATAATTTACTGACATATTAACAAAAACAACTGAAAATTTAAACACATCGGTTGTAAAAGCTCGACACTTGTTACAACAAAATGTTGATAGTTGCGAAACTTTGTTTTGTTTTAAAGATGTCAGCCCTACAGATATCGAAAAATGTTTTAAATCATTTAAATTGAAAAGTTTTGAAGAGATTTGGGGTATGTCAGTGAAAGTTTGCCATAATTTTATTGTAACTTTGTCTCCATATTTAGCAGATATATTTAATGAATGTATAAGAAATGAAATCATTCCAAATCTCATGAAGCATAGTAAAATTGTACCTCTTCTTAAATCCGGAGGAGATAAAATTAGTCCTGATGGTTATAGACCCATATCTATTCTGCCAGATTTAAGTAAAATATTTGAAAAACTAATGTTCAATCAAATGCTTTTGCATTTCGCTTCTAACAAATTATTTCATCCAAAACAAGTACATACAGAAAGTGCAAATCAATAATACAATATCACCTGGAACTCATGTAAAAATAGGTGTTCCGCAGGGTTCTATTCTGGGCCCATTTTTATTTTTGGTTTATATTAATGATTTGCCGTTCATGGTCGAGAAAATGACCGAGATAGTGTTATTTGCTGATGATACTTCCTTATGTTCGGCGTTAAAAGAAATAATGAGAATATTGACGAGAAGAATAACATAGTTTCACAGATTCAAACATGGTTTGCGTCCAATAATCTTGTACTGAATGGCAAAAAAACTAAATGCATTAAATTTGTATAAACCAATGTTGAAAGCGTTGATAAAAAAATAATTTCAAATAATGAAAATATAGTATATTCGGATGACACAGTTTTCTTAGGGATAATTTTGGACTCCAAGCTCCAATAGGGACCCGATATTAGCTCACTAGCTGGCAGGCTAAGTAGTGCTGCATATGCCGTTAGGAAAATAAGAGATTTGACAGATGTACAGACAGCTCGATTAATTTATTACAGCTATTTTCATAGTGTAATGTCTTACGGTATTTTACTTTGGGGCAGAGCAGCTGATGTTAGTTCCATATTTATTCTCCAAAAGAGAGCAATAAGAGCTATTTATAATTAAAGATCACGAGATTCCCTGAGAGAATTGTTTAAAACCATAAATATAATGACGCTGCCATGTCAATAGCGTCTTTTGTAAAAAATAGTGACAGACATATTCGAAATCTGAGAGACAAGGCAACAATAAAATTTCAATACCTACATACAGATTGTCAAAAGTAAATACGTCTTTCATGGGGTTATGCGTAAAAATGTATAATCAAATACCTGAGGACATTTTAAATTTATCAAAAACAAAATTCAAAGCAGTAGTTAAAAGAAATCTTAGTTCGAAAGCCTATTACAACGTTAATGATTACATTAATGATGTAGTGGCTTGGTGTCATCAGGGCTCTGTGCAGGATGTTTCCGGGCTAACACCAAAATTGTAATGGACGTAAAAAAAGATGTGTGTTGACGGGTTCTTCTCTCAACAAAACACCTTCCGAATCCGAGGTAAACTTAGTTTTAAGTTGAAATTTGACGTTCAAAAAACAAAGATTTATCTTTTTACTTTGAAATAAATGATTATTTTATTTTATTTTATTTAGCATACATACATATACTCACGGCCATAAATCCCAAAAAGGGGTAGCCAGAGCTTCAGAGCTAGAAATTCCTCAGCCACATTTGGAAGACACTCTTAGTTGCCTCTTACGACACCCGTGGGTAGAAAGGGGTAGTGACATTCTAAGCCGGCACTACACGGTAGATTCATTTGAAGTATGCAAAATCCAATAGAGATTAGGCTCCTCGGGTCGGCCCAAAAATGAATTGTTAAGTAATGTGATAAGACTGATAAGAGTCAGAAATTTTGTGATTGGTTAACAGTGCGATGTCAAAATTAGGGACCGGACGAGCGGCAAAATTTCAAAATCCTTAAATAGCTAAACCCATAGTATGGAAAACCCTCTAAGTTAGTTCTCTCATTTATTAGGGTATCCCAATCGAAAGATAAAGCTTAAAAAAAGGACGGTTATGTGACGCTTACCCATAATATATACTAGAGTTTCCCTTTGTAAACCCGTTCTCGAAACCTCTTTTAAGAGTGAAGTTTTTAAGTTAATACTTTCAGTAGGGATTTCTAGTTGGGGAAAAAGAATAGCTAGCTTAATGAATTAAATATACAATCTAAAAAATAGTGCCTCAAAAGGAAAAGAGATTACGAGGAATCATGAAAATTATGGTAAACCTATAAAAATTAATTATATTTTTAGGGTTACAAGTTAAAATGTATATTAAAACTGGCTAAAGGATTTTAACTGGAGGAAAGAGGATTTAATAAAATATACAAATAAATAAAATATGGAACTCACACTCTTTAATAATATAAAATAATACTGTCAGAGCTACCTATATATTTTTTAACGAACTAAGACCACGAGTCAACTAACGTCTTAGTTCCGATTGTCAACGTAACCATATGTTTTTGTGGCGCTGTAGGCTCTGAGTTGCCATTGGTAATAAAATTACTACCATTTTGGTTCTGATTTATTTAATAAATAACAAATTTCATAGTAAAGGTATAAAAATATATTTTTTGTAACTAACGCATATAACCACAATGTTATAAGTTTCATTTCATTTCTTTCTATATCATAACGATTGGTTATATTCAACTAGATTAGATGTATGAATATATAAATAATACCTTTATCACTTTACTTGCCTAATTTGAGAGCCATTCACAATTAAGTTCTTAATGTGAGAAAGAAACTTAAGTCTTCTTAATTTCACAAGCAACTGTTTCAGTTCACCTTGGTATTACATAACATAAACGTTGACGCCGAATATCCCTGCAGGGGTTGGCAGAGGTACTAATACTTCTGACCATGACGTGACTTACACATGGTGTTCAGAGTACCCACGTTTTGCATGGACAGTGTACTCACGTGATAGGGGGCAGGCCTATCGCCGTTTTGTACGAATACACTGTCACATGACTAAGTACAACTCAGCCATGTGGGTAGCTTGGTATTACAATTATTACTTAATATAAAAGTGTAAACAATAATATGTTGAATAAACAGAACTGTTATTTTTCTGTGCAAGTATATTTATGGTAATACACGGTAGCCAACTAAGCACGCTTTTTTTAACAATGATTAACTTATATACTAACATTGAGAACTTTGCATTGTAAGTATTCATGAATAATTTATCATTTTTAATTTTTTTTTGTAAATATAATATGCTGTTAGTTTTTGCTGTATAGGCGTAACTCATTTCTATTACGTGCATGTACTAAATTTAATGAATCAATAGTAGATTTAGATATTTTCGATACAAGCACTACAAGAGTAAGAAAATTATTAACTAATTTACATTTCGGCCAATAATTTCTACACTAACCTCAACATTATAATTATTTAATTGTTACCTAAATCTTTTTAGTTTTTAGTTCTGTAAGTATTATGTTATTTTGCTATTGGTGAAGATTTGTAAATGGCATTGTGTATTCATAATTAGTATTTTATTGTTTGTATTGGTCTGTTAATCTTCCAAAGAAAAAAAAAAAATAAAAAAATCAAAAAAACATAATGCAAAGGTTACTTAGCCTCACTTGAGTGACCTAAAAGTATTCAAACAGGCACTAAAAGCAAATATTGGGAATATGATTTCATACGCTTTTGCTAAATATATCGAATTTAATTCATACATACATTAAACCAAGTCATTAATTCAACTGAAGGTTAATTTATAACTTATATTCTGTGATTATATTATAAATTTATTAATGTATTATGTGTATTTTAATGGCTAAAGGTTTTTTTTCCAATTACATACATCCATACACATACTCACGGCTATAAATCCCTAGAAGGGGAAGCCAGAGCTAAGAAATTGGAAATTCCTCAGCCACTTTCGGAAAGTAGTGTGAGGAAAAGATAGTAAAATAAAGGTTGTTGGTGATGGGTCTCCAACCACAATCCCTTAAAAGCCCCCTATATCGTTAGTCGCCTCTTACGTACACCCACCGGAAGAAATAGGTTAGTGCTATTCTAAGCCGTCACTACACAGCATTCAATTATTTAAAAGTAATAAATCAATTGATTATTAAGTGAAAATTTAAATTTTGAGTCCTTTTTTTAATGTAAGTTCCAACTGAAAGAAATATTAATTTAAATTTTTTGTTCATGAAAACCTCATGTGGGGATTATTACTAATCTTTATTTATTAGTGAAAGAAATATTGTTAAAAAATTGTGTTTTTAAATTATTATTTAACCTACCACAAATTGGGAAGCTTTTGTATATCTAGAGTTGGCAACACTTAACTAGCCTTTGTTTTTTTATCAGCAGTTAATTTTTGCGTTTGCTAAAGTGAGCGGCGTCGAACACTGTTACAATAATACAAAAAAAAATTCGGTAAATAAAAAATAGTCATATTATTAGCATTCTACAAAGTGTTATATATAAGAGAGTGATTTCCTTTAAAATACCTAAAGCATTATGTATTAAAAGTGATAATTAAGCAATACATTTATGCAATACAATGGATACAGATGGTTTCGAATGAGTGCAGTTTATAACTCAATAATAAATCCCTTTAGTGGTGATTGTGAAATGTGATGGTGAAATCGTAATCGTTGGACCAAGCACTATTTGTAAGTACCATTTTATTAGTATCTGCCATTTACTCTATCCGTGTTTGCGGTTTCGTAAACAAACACGTAAGATCTTAATTTTGCACTAAGTTGTAAAGCTACACTATGCACCTTATTCTCAACTTTCGTGATAACGATTTATTTAAATAATGGGATTTGTGTCTATTATTACTACCTGTGTGTCTCACTATAAATATTTTTTATTTATATACTTAGTTTGCCATTAACTTAGTGTAACGATTGTTTCTGTGAATCAATTACTATTTACCATAGATAATTTATTATATAAATGTTATTTCCCTAACTTCAGTAGTATTGACAGACTGTAGTAAAAAACAACACTATTAATTATAATTAATTATTATATTGCATAGAACTCTTAGTAGTTATAGAAGATCTCTGAGTACTTTCAAGTATGTACAGCATTGCTTTGCAAAAAAAAAACATATGATAAGATTTACCTAGGTTATGTTAGTTCAGAATAGCATTATCCCAATTAATCCCACAGATATGGTTTGAAGAAACTTAGTGTTTTAGAATTTTTGATGTTGTTATTAACTTGTTAATAACTTAGGTGATATGTGTTAACCTTTTAATTAATATAATAAACAAACTTTTTGCATGTCTACTAATCACATAACCATATAAAAAATATAAAACTGTTATAGCGTTTGACCTTCAACCTTCTTTTAAAGATATGTCAGTAACACATTTTGTATATATTTACATTTGTCCTCATCCATTTATTTGGTATGAACATTTACTACAAAATGTCTAGTAAATCCAATACTCATCATTCACACCTCATATCCCCAAAGTTGCAGCTGAGGTACTAATATTTCTAAATATTATGTCACATATAAAAAAAGGATTCTACTGTTGTGTGTCTTATACATGAAAAGTTGAATTCAAAATTAAATATGAATTACAGCAGATAAGTGAGAATACCACTGCTTCTTATGTAGGAGACCTAAGTTGGGCCTACACCAATATGTCTGTTAACTATGTTTCTAATTCCTTAGCTCTAGATACCCCTTCTAGGGATTCATTTGTGATAGTCAGGTTGTGACCAGTGACTTTATACATTATGAAAAACATACATACATACATATACTCACGGCTATAAATCCCTAGAAGGGGTAGCCAGAGCTAAGGAATTAGAAATTCCCCAGCCACTTTTGGAAAGTTGAGTGGGGTAAAGATGGTGAAATAAAGGTTGTTGGTGATGGGTCTCCAACCGAATCGCCCAAAAATCCCTTAATAGCCCCAATACCGTTAGTCGCCTCTTACATACACCCACCGGAAGAAATGGGGTAGTGCTATTCTAAGCCAACACTACACACCATACAAGCAGTTATACATACATAATGTGTGAATCCCTAGAAGGGGTAGCCAGAGCTCCAGAATAATAAATTTACAACAATTATTTGGGGCTCCAACCGCATCATCAAAAAACCCTTAAAGAGCCTCAATACCCTTAGTCATCTCTTACGTACACCCATAGAAAGAAACAGGATAGTGCTATTGTAAGCTGACACTACACAGCAGTTTTACTAAGTTATGTGACAGTATACGGATACAAAGCAGCAACTGGCCTGCCGCCATCTTCATGATGCACTCTGAACAGGTCACAGTTGACAAAAAATATGCATGATAATTAGAAGTATCAGTGCCTCTACCATCCCTTCAGGGATTTAGGGTTTGGATGCTGAGTTGAGTTTTACTGATTTGCTCTTTGCAGTACCTTAATTAATACTAGCTACTTGAGACATATAGAATATAAACATGCATGGAGAGTGACGGGGGCGTATTCCCGAGGTCGCGGGTTCAATTCCTGCCTGTGTGGAAATTTTTCTTTCCTTTATTTATTCTTTATTTATTAGTAATAATCCCCACATGAGGTTTTCATGAACAAAAAGATTTAAATTATAAACATGCTTGTTTAATTTTCTTGTTGTATGGAAATTATAACTTGTCTTTTTATTCCAGAAAACTTGAAACATGTCGAATGAGGAGTCCAGTGTTCGTGTTGCAGTCAGGTATATTTCATTTCACATTTGATTTAGTTGTAATGTTCCTAAAACTGTGTGTCCAATTTATGAAAGATTATTAATGAGTGAAAAGAAAATGTGGACTGTGCTAGTGTGGAGTGTGTAGTATATGTGTACAAAAATCCCTATTCAACCCTGTCATGTTGTCATAATTCATAAGTCACATTGCTTAATTTGAATAGTGGCAACAAAATTGTATTTATACTACAGGCAGCATAAATCACTTATTTTTTTAGAAATCCATGATATTTTAGTATTAGTTTTGTTTAATTTGTTTTGTTGTGCCGTGTAGTGCCGGCTTAGAATGTCGCTACCCCTTTCTACCCACGGGTGTCGTAAGAGGCGACTAAGGGTATTGGATTTTTGGGCGATGCGGTTGGAGACCCATCACCAAAAACCTTTATTTTTAAAATCTTTTCCCCTCACAACTTCCAAAAGTGGCTGAGGAATTTATAATTCCTTAGCTCTGGCTACCCCTTCTAGGAAATATAGCCGTGAATATATGTATGTAAGTAATAATAAAAATTTCCAATTTTATTGAGGTAGGTAATAATATGTAGATATCATCATTTAAGTATGAAAATGAACCTCTTAGTAGCTATTCTCCTTCCTTTTTCATCCCTCACCATCCTCAACCTCAATCCTCACCTTACTTTCCTTATTTACAGAGTAAAGCCAATACCTCACAAATCTAGAAAATGGCCATCATTGAGGGTGAAGATGTATTAATTTTGCATTGTTATTTAAGAGAAATAAATTAAGCAATGATGAAACTGTATGCTGTTTTGGAATATATGTGTAAATTTTATTTTCACACTGAAATGTTGAAAATGTTAATGAATCTAAATAAAAAGAAACAGGAACCTTCCTACTCACTTAACCGCTAGTGTGTTCGGGCGCTCAAAACTATAATTCACAAAAAAGGGGCAGCTAGGCACTTTAAGAACATTTGAGAAAGAACTCAAAAATTCTCAACTATGTTTGTCTCTTAATACACTCGCGGTTAGAAGGTAGTGTGATTCTGAGACGACACAGTTTGAAATTCGCTATCGCAAATTTGAACAGTTAGTATGAATTTGAGTCAGTACCATTGTTATGTAAATTACGCTAATTAACACCGATTATGTATTACATGTTAAACCAAATAAGAAATTAACATGCTAATTATGAGAATGAAATACTGAGCCGAATCAATGCATTTGTTAGAATTATTAAGAACCATTATACAATTTTGCACGTTTTTCGCCATTTAGCGTGCTGATTTGTCTGAAAGAGGCTTTGAAAGGTTGTATGTTGAGCATTTACAACGAGATATATAAAATCAATGCTTAAAGAAAGCTTTTATCCTTTTTTACGTTTGTAATATTTGAGTTTTTCAAAAAAAAGGAGATAGTATGATTTTACCGTTTGTATTTTTTTCATTCAATTACCTTTATAAGTATAATGCTTGCTGAATATTATGACGTCAAAGTGTACATCAAATTATAACCTCCATTCTAGCTTGGCCGTATGCAAGTTATGCCATCTTGGGAAATAAAAGTTATGTAAAGTAGGTGTTTGTTATTTTTAGTTAAGTACGATCATCATCGTACTTAACTAATAAATCATGTGCTTAACTAACATGATGCAATTCCTTTATTATTCTTAAGCGCCCAGTACACATTGGCCCACGATGGGCCACGCTTCGCAATTGGCAATTGTTGGCCACGATCAATTGGTGTTCACACAATGGCCCATTGCTCATTACTGCCTGGCAATCCACTTGCGACGGACGTCGAAGTAATTATGGTTGCAGCTATTTATTTATTATTATGTATGTAATTTATTTTATTTATGGCGCTATTTATGTTATTTTTACGTCATATAGTGATTATCAATACATTTTGCAATAAAATATTCCAAAAACTGTATAAGTATCTATGAGCGGTCGGTGACGAACTAAACAATGGCCCATTGTGGAAACACCACCGGCCATGCTACGCCACGATTCCTTTGAAGTGTGCCCGAAAAACCGACAACTTCGCCATTGCGCGCCACGATCGGCAATTGCCCGCCATCATGCACCATTGCCCCCTGTACACAGTGGCGATGGCGAGCAGTGGGCCATTGTCCGCCATTGTGTACTGGCCGCTTTAGTTCTTCTAAATTTCAACTTTGAAAAGTCAAATATAAGGCAGAAAGCAACATCGATCATAGGTCTGTATTCTATACTAGTGGGCCGCCCCGGCTTCGCACGATGGTGTTAAATATTTTTACTGCTTACACCCTACGGTATTTAGCGTGATTATACTGTTTCTCAGCTACCTCCCAATCAATTTTCAGCTTAATCGGTTCTGTTGTTCGTGAGTTATAAAAAGTGTAACTAACACGTCTTTCTTTTATATAGATAACAGTTTTTTTTAATCCCCTAATTCTACGTATATGTGTAACATGTGTAAAGTGAAAATAATTGCATTTAAAACTACACAGTTTATTTAAAGTAATACAGAGTTACGCAAAAATGATGCAAATTCATTAAGTAACGAAAAGAGTGTTGTTTAGTTAATTATATGGGTGGTTCTATTTTTTCGGTCAAATTTGACCATTTTCAAAAAAAATATTTTTTTTTAACTATTTATATCTATATTTTGTAATTAGACTTGTGTACGTGTACTTACACTAATTTCTGAATTGCCGTAGTAAATTATGTATATTAACTATATAAATGAATGGATAGTAATGATGTAAGGGATGGAAATGAAAACGACAGGATGGAAATGAATGAATAACCACTGGAAGGGAATGAAGAACGAAAATGTTACTGTATATTCATTGTCTTGAATGTCAGTGACTTGTCCTATGTAAGGTTTATACTTTTCTTTGACTGTATATTCTACAACTACCCAAGAACCGATCATTACTGAGTCTTCTTTTCCATGTAATGTTGATTTGTTAATATGTGCCTGCTCAATATTTTCTGTATCCATAATTTCAAACTGAGAAGCAGCCTGAGGACTGGCTGTTTTGATTTTATTATGTTCTATTTTTAATTTTATATCCCTTTGTTGTGCATTGTTTTGTATCCAGTTACTGGTGATTTCACATAACACATATTGGAAACCTTCGTCATCACTAAATTTGCTTGAACAGTTAGATAGTGGGGGTTCTTTCTCTGTCTCATCATTGATTTGTACCAGTTGATAATCAACTGCATTAAATGAAGGCTTAATTATAGTCTGCGACAATATTTTAATTTTAGATGGCTTAGTTTCAATGTAATCTCCAGAATACCTTAAAGGGTTCTCACGAAACTGTCCCAGTCTCTTTCTTTCTCCAGGTATATGAAACGCAGGTACTCGAAGTAAAGACATTTCACCAAACACCTTCAGAGATATATTACACCTGTGTGTAGTGATACTTGTCCTCTACTACCGCCGAAATAAAAGGCTTAAATTTCCTCGTGGTGCTTGAGGCAGAAGTTCTCACTAAAATCAACGTGGCATATTACTTCGTTGGCTCCAAGGTTTTCTTTCAAGTCTTTTATGATAGTGTACTGTGCGACTATGTTTCGCTGGTGTTTAAAGAATGTGTGCAGTATTGTCTCCAGCTTTTTTATAACTTTTCGAGGTCTATCTTCTTTTTTCTTTTTAAGTACTACGTTCTTAAATAGTTCTTTTCCAGTTCTAGCCATATATATTTGCTTTTCAGAAATCCATTCGAAGTATGTTATACATTCACTGTCGTCAAATTCTTTATAGTCCAGAACTCTTTTAACACACGTACGACAGGATCTTTCCAGGCAAACTTCGCTTCGCGAGTCGCAACAGAGGCTCTCCAGAACTTCAGACGCTGTGTATCCATTAATTATTTGAGCCTTTTTTAAAGATTTGATTAGAAGTTCAATGTTCGCGTGGATTTTACACTGACAAGTGTCTCTTTGAATCTATACTAATATTATAAAGCTGAAGAGTTTGTTCGTTTGAACGCTAGGATCTCAGGAACTGCCCAATCAAATTGAAAAATTCTTTTTGTGTTGGATACTCCATTTATTGAGGAAGGTTTTAGGGTATATATCATCACGCTGCGACTAACAGGAGTAAACAATCAGCGAATAATGTTGCAAAAACGGGGATAATTATTCATAGTAAGGCTTGCGTTGTGTGGCTGCGTAAACGGTTTAAGTTACCCAAAAAAAATGTATTAAAGATTTATTTCTCTTTAAATGATCTAAAAAAATGCCCGCGGCGGTATATGTCCAACTTTTAAGTTTCACTTACTATAACCATTTTTATGGTAAATAAATTTGGTCGAATTTAATGCATAATTGCCATAATCTTTTACCAACATAATATTAATCTTTATCCAAATAAATATGTTGTTGATTAAGAGTATTTAATTGAGAACAAAATTGTCCTTGACATCACTTAATTTAAATAAACATCTTAGAAGATAATACAATTTTTAAATTACTCCGTAACAAAATTTACACGCGTGCATGAAGCGCAAGACAAGACGCTGCGCTGGCCGGCGAGCGAGGTCACCTGCGCGATAAGCTTATGTTTAAGCCTTATCCTATTAATATTATAAATGTGAAAGTTAAGATGTTTGTGTGTTTGTAGCTAAATAAAGACTCATTCACAGAACCTATTTAAAATAAAATTTACAGGTAGCCAGATAATGATCCCAATTAACACAATAGGACACTTTTTATCCCAGCAAAATTAAGAGATCAATAAATTTTCTTAAAAAATGGTTAAACAGACTAAGAATCAATGCTCAGCCGACACTACTATACTTATTAACTTAAAATTTATAAAGTTAAAAAATTGTAAGGACACTATGAAAAACACCTTTTTTCTCATCGCATGACAGAGACCCTCAACAGTTAAATATTCAGTTAAATATTTCAGTTAGACGACGTGAAAGTCTACACTTTTGACAGTATGAAGTCTGTGGGATCAGCTAGTTGATGGATAACCTGCAGAACCTTCCTTTTATTTTTTCGCAGTACAGCACATTCCTTTTTAAGGTTTATTAATTCTTTACTAATTTTCATATTGTCGTACCTCATTCGTCGCAATCTTTTGTTTAATACATACATATACTCACGGCTATAATTCCCTAGAAGAGCTAAGGAATTATGAATTTCTCAGCCACTTTTGGAGGTTGAGTGGGGAAAAGATGGTAAAATAAAGGTTTTTGGTGATGGGTCTCCAACCGCATCGCCCAAAAATCCAATAAAAAGCCCCAATACCCTTAGTCGCCTCTTACGACACCCGTGGGTAGAAAGGGGTAGCGATATTCTAAGCCGGCACTACACGGTTTATTGTTTAATACTTGTATCGTATTACTAACATCTGATGGCTCATGCGTCACCCACCAGTGTTGTATCTGAGATTGGAGTTGGTGCTAATGGATCTGCAGGTTGTTGGATGTTGTGGAGTTCATTTCGTGGATGTCGTTCCTCCAAGTCTTCATTTTCACTCTCTGGTGGGGTGTTTTCTACCAGAATATGTTCAACTTGTTTTTTCTCTTTTTGAATCTTAAGGTATTGTAAGGATTTTTTTTCTCCATGGCGTCGTTGTTCTTTCTGTTTTCTCGCTGACATATCTTTTATGCTCACAAGAATCTTCCTTTCTTTTTTTTCTGATATCTTTCTTTTTCTTGATATATTCTATAAAGCTCGGGATCGTTTTTTATTTCTTGATATTTATTTAAAGAAAGAAATAAATTTACTAACTTATATAATAACTCATTAATAAAATTGTCTTATGTCTAATAATAAGAAAATATTATCTATTCAGTAATTAGTAATTTTGCATCATTCCCATCCAAGTCCATTCATTTCCGTCCGTTTACAAATTCGGATGGAATGGATAGAAATGAAGTGGATGGAAATGAAGTTTTGGCAGTTAATTTAAATTTACGACGCTTTCCTATCATTTACAAGGTCATGCAACATAAAGCCCTATATCTATCATGCAATATCTCCCACAGTTTAATTCTTAAAACAACAGCAATAACAATTGGCAAAATAGGCAATGGATAGTAATGAAGGCTTGCCTGTGACAAATTAAGAATTAGGTTTAAAAAATTAACATTTCTCCAAATAACTATACGCACGCCCTCTCTTGCTTGCACTGTACGGCAGACTGAGCTCGGGGGGTCGCAAAACCGGTTTGAACGTGCATTCACAGATACGAATGTGGTCAAAAACACATAAACCGTTGGTTTGGATGGAAATGAAGTTTTTCGCGTGACAAAATTAAACAGTGCATTCTATCAATTTAACAGATGCACTAGGTTATCCTTAATTTAAAAATGGTAATTATTAGTATTTATGTAAATGTGAAATAACTAAACATAATCAGATACCCTGCAAAAAGTCGTAAGAAATGGGGTATAAACAATGCTACTTGGAAATTAAGTGTGGATGGAAATGAAATATTGGCTATTTAACATTTAATAAAATTAAAATTAATTAATTTATTGTTATAAGCAATACCTGGCAAAGAAAAACGTTGTAGATTTAGTGATCTAAAAGGATTCGATAAAAAAAATTTTTTTAGTTAGTACATAATTTTAGTTGGCAATGCAAATAGGACCGAAAAAATAGAATCACCCATATAGTTTTACTTGGATGCGTGTAACATGCAAGGGAGGGAACACGCTAACTCTGGTTCGGGAGGGCTGGGATAGTTGCAAAAAGAAAGAGGGCTTGCCATATTCAATATCACATTTTTACATACATACATACATATACTCACGGCTGTATTTCCCTAGAAGGGGTAGCCAGAGCTAAGGAATTATAAATTCCTCAGCCACTTTTGGAAGTTCAGTGCGGAAGAGATGGTAAAAATAAAGGTTTTTGGTAATGGGTCTCCAACCGCATCGCCCAAAAATTCCTTAAAAGCCCCAATACCGTTAGTCGCCTTTTACGTACTCTCACCGGAAGAAATGGGGTAGTGCTATTCTAAGCCGACACTACACAGCACACAGATATATGGATGTATATAATAATTAGTTGGTGATTGATGAACGCAATTGATAAGTCATGCGTTCGCGTAAAGAATCTATAATGTGTGTATGAAATAACTTGAATATTATGGCCATAATAGTATAATTGATGAGATGAGTGTCGTGCACTACAGCGACCGGTTGCTTCTATGTACTAGGTGGAATTGACATCATCAGTAATTTTTCCTTTTTATTACATACTGGGCTTTGTGGAATGTAACTGAGTGTAAATTATTCAGCATTATTAACAGTGAGCTGGGTAGTGTCGGCTTAGAATAGCACTACCCCATTACTGCCCGTGGGTGTTCGTAAGAGGCGACTAAGAGGATAGGGGCTATTTAAGTAATTTATTGGCGATGCGGTTGGAGACCCATCACCTAAAACCTTCTATTTACAATCTTTCCCTACTTGACTTCCAAAAGATGCTGAGGAGTTTTGTAGTCTGAAGCTATGGCTACCCCTTCAGGCATTTATAGCCGTGATATGTGTATGTATGTATGATTGACAAGAGAAACCAACATTACTTATAGGGTTTTCTTAAGTTTAGTGTTGAAGTGATTCTTTTTCGTTTTTTTTTAAATGAAGCCTTTACTAATAAAATAAAGGAAAGAAAAATTTCGACACAAGCGGGGATCGAACCCGCCACCTCGGGTATATGCTCCGACGCTCTGCCAATTGAGCCACCGTCTCAATGGCTGCCAGCGCAAAATTCCGCCGCTTGTGTCGAAATTTTTCTTTCCTTTATTTATTAGTAATAATCCCCACATGAGGTTTTCATGAACAAAAAGATTTAAATTATGAAGCCTTTAGTCCGTAAACGGAATCGATAACGCACAAATTGGTTTGTGTCCTTCCCTGGTAGATTACTATTTTATCTATGTCTTGTATAAGAACAGTAAACGGCTCAAACAGTATATAACACTATCTTTCCAAAAGAAATAGTCGTGATAGTAAACATTTCCTCATAACTGCACTGTATCTGTGAGCGCAGTATCGTAGGCGAGCGGTCTAGCCTTACCGGCATACCTTATATAGTGTGTCGTTTGTCACATAAGGTAATAGGTTCACATTCCGCGCTATACAACTGCAATTGTAACAATTTGCTAGCTAAATACCCCGCTTCATACATATTTATGAGTGTTTATTGGTCCATGGCTGAATTTTATAATGAGTTATTAATTTTAAGATGTAGGATCAGAAGGAATTGTTTGTAATGAATATACTTATTGTTCCCAGTTGGGTAGTGTCGGCCAAGATTAGCACTAACCCCCGTAAGAGGTGACTGAGATAATTTTTGGTCGTATAACTGGAGGTGGTCGTTCACTTTACATCCTTTATGTTAAAATCTGTTCCCCACAAAACTTTAAAAAAATTCAGAGATGGTTTCTATTCCAAAGCCCTAGCTACCCTTTAGGATTTATAGCCGTGACTATATGGATGTATTTCTTGCTTACAAGTCGAAACAGTTTTACCAACGTCCAAGACAGTAAGTTACGTGCGTTCCACTCACTGGTTCACGTCGAGAGCCGCTACACCAATTACCCGAGCCAGCGGACTCAACGCGGTATTAACATAGAGTACGTCACTTGGGTAACACGAAACTGCCTTTCCGATTTCGTAGGCTTACATTACCTCGGTGCGGTAGTACTTGGATGATCATTGTGTTTAGCTTTGAAGACTAGTCGCTTATTAGTTGGTTTAAGAATAGTGCGATCCGCCCTGACTTCCCCTCTCGGTTTAATTACATTTCATAGCTATGAAAAACTAAATTATGGCAGGCAAATATGATATTTCATCAGCTATCCTCCATTGAAATTTCATACAAAATCGGCCGAACTAGGTCAATCAGAGCAAACAGACAGTCTAACTTAATTTCGCCTGAATAGACTGCCACCCCGATGCAACGGTTATTATATAAAGTTCGAAAGTCGGAAGATCCGGGTTTGAATTGAATGAAAGTATACCACTTATGATAGTACACACTTTTGTCATTCACCCCAGTAAATTTTTATATATAGGTTACATACTAAGTTAACTAATTGTCCTTAGAGTACGTGGAGACATACGTAAATTCACGTCTTTAATTCCATACCCTTAGTCGCCTCTTACGACACCCGTAGGGTATGGAATTTTTTAAGTGATTTTGTGCGAAACGGTTGGAGACCCATTACCAACGATAGTCTATTTCTACCATCTTCTCCCCTAACAACTTCCAAATGTGGCTGAGGAATCTCCGGCTCTGAAGCTCTGGCTACCCCTTTTTGTGATTTATATGTATGTTTTTCAATATATGAGTATAGGTATGTATTTTCAATTCCAATTTAGCTTAGGCAGAGACCTTTAATTGTTAGCCACTTTGTACGATCATGTCATCTGCTAATTCTAATAGAATCATGAGAATATCAACAACAAATACAAATTAGCTATGAGGAACAGTATTTTTTCCTCGTTACCAATTAACTTCAATATAAGTGCATAGTACAATAATGGGTTGCATTATTCTCAGTAATACAATATTAATGAAGCCATCGCCTCAAGCTCTACAAACATCATTGTTTGTGGTAACCGAAGTAATACGATATTTTGCAATGACTATCTATACATATTTATGTTAAGTCAAAGTTTGTTATGCAGATTCTTTATGAAATGACTGGTTTATGCTAGATTTGAACTAAGCATTTAAAGAATATTATTCAAACGTCGAAAGCAAAATAATCATTACTACCATGGGAATACTCGTGTTTCAATTAGGTATCTGTAAGTCACCATTGTTTATACGCATCCGAAAGTAAATACATTTGGTTTGAGTTACACATATTAATAACAAGTTGAAGATGAGCGAAGCGAGTGAGCGAAAAATTACTTTTGTATTAATATAACATAGAATCCAATTCTATGCTTGGCTGTAGAGCTAAACGCATTAGAGCCGTTTTTGGTTGTCCATCGAAAAATATGATAGCTCTCTTTCAAATTGTATTTCCTAAACTATGAAAGAATCTATAAATTATTATCTGTGAAGTTGCTATTTCTGAAAATAATTCAAGTATGTTTATGTATTAATTCGCTACAAGAAGATCGGCAGAAAGAACGAGGTACAAATGAAATTATGATCATTGGTCCTTTTGGGTCATCGGTAAACATATTAACCATGTGACTAAGCCTTCAAAAGATATTTAATAGATGGGGACTCCGTTAAAGCTTACTAAGTCGGGTCTTTTCGCTTAATCCGATTGTAATCTGTAAGAACCGATAATCAGACAAGCCATGTGTTTACAATTTTTTATAGTCTTTGCAAAAGAGACGCAATTAGTTTTAGGCGATTCTGTCCATTTAATATTAAGAAATAAATTCACGAATTAACTCAACTTGGTGTTTTACATTTATAGTATTTATCAAGTTTTATATTTTATTGTTTTATATTACTTGGTTTCTGTTTCGTCGTATATGAGTTAATAAAACTCCAGTTGCATGAGATACGAGGAAGAGAACAGGTATTGCCTCGATTCGTTTCGCTCCGCTGATTCCAAGTGGTCAGTAAAAACCTGACCTATATTTTTCGAATAATTTATAACTTTTCTATAGTTAGTTATAGCCACGGAGGATACAGTTGGACCAAATTTATAGTGTGCTCAAAAAGGCAGGCGTCCGAAGTATGAAGAATAAAAGAGCATGTATGAAAAGATTGATGGATGTAGACGCAGCTAGAGAGGTTTGCCAGGATCGTACGAAGTGGCGATCGATAGTCTCTGCCTACCCCAATGGGTATTAACGGCGTGAGTTTATTTGTATACGTATGTTTTCTATAGTTATTTTAATCAGCTATATTGCTAATTACACATATAAATTTAGTATGGCTATGTCCAATGTCCAAAAATATCTCCGAATTCGTTTAACTAATATTTAGGTAGCACTTTGGTACGTTTATATATTCATATTATCTAACCCTTCAGCGTCGAGTGATCGAGTAGTGCCCAGTCAAAGTCGGCATTGAACTTCTAGCAATATATTAAAAAGCGTACGTGTGCGCCATACCGTATAATCCGAATCCCTTGCGCCGCATCTCACTGGCATTCTAATCAACGTGTGTTTTGTCACTTCTCAAAGGAAACGACGGACGCGCCACACTCATATTTATGTCTTCCATGAAATGGGATGAAGCGGAGTACCGGAGTGACTGTTAATTATGATACAATCTTGGTTTCTTGAAACGACTAACTATGAGCTAACAATAAGAAGTTTATTATGCGGGTTTATGATATCAATAAATAATCGGTGAGATTATTTAAAAAAAACTATGTGTGTTGTATGTTTATACATACCATGTGAAAGCTAAAGCTTGCACAATTTTTATATTTGTTAGGTAAGGTCCTCGAACCCATACAATAAAAAAGACAATAAATAATGATTAAGGAATAGGGTACTAATTCAATTTTAGATTGGTATAGATGAAACCTACGCAAAACATCTGTCCCTTTCATTCTTATACGCATTTTACTCTATCCACTAAAAGACAAAAACTTCTGCTATTCCGAGTCAATATTACAGCGGCCGCGATTCTCTACGTCTTCAATTCTCAGTAATGTTCAAAATCGTTATTTGTTACATTAGAAACTACAATAAATAGTCGGAGCGATAAAAAGTCCGCTCTCTATCATTTGATATTTGGGTCAGTGGAGTTTTGGAGTTGATTGCGGTGTATGAAGCCGGCCACTCGTCTTGAATCGATATGTAACGTTGCATATTTCATTATATTTGTCGTTGCCCAGTTTTGACCGATGAAAATTTAATACTGTTTGATTTTGGGGACTTTACTCGTCTAATCTAAACTGGTGGTTTAACATAGTACTAGGCCTTTGACCGCTGCGGTCATCGTTCGAGACGACGACTTTTTAAGTGACGATTCTAATTCCCACGATCTATTTTTCTTTCTGTAGTTTCAAAAGTAGCTGTGGAATAATTGAATCGAAAACGGAGACTACGTCTTTTGGGGTCTAAAGCTCATAGATATGTTATGAAGTGGCAGATGATTTTTTAATATAACTGAAATGTTTAAGATAAAGTGATTCCAGTTTAATATATGACGGCTTTTCTATAAATTACCCATTGTCCATTATCTTTATCAGACGCAACTAAAAACAAAATTATTACGATGGCGTTTTTGTGTTTTTTGTCTTTTAAGGGATTTTTGGGCGATGCGGTTGGAGACCCATCACCAACAACCTTTATTTTACCATCTTATCCCCACAAAGCTTCCCAAAACTGGCTGAGGAATTTCTAATCCCTTAGCTCTGGCTACCCCTTCTAGGGATTTATAACCGTGAGTATATGTATGTATGTATCGATTGTGTTGTATTGATGTAGACATTTAGCTTTGCTGATCCAATTTATTGCTTAAACTTGCGTGTTACGTAAAATTTATCTTGCTATAAAAATATAACGATTTATTGCTTAAAGCGTGTTTAGTAAAACTGTTCTTTGCACAAACATAAAATCAAATTACAAGTCAGCAGTTTGCATGTAAATGTACAGTTTATAAATAGCGTGCACCTTCGTTTTAGGTAGAATATCATAATACAGAATAAGCTCATTGTTAAATCGTACAATGGTTGTAACGTAGCGTAATTTCCCTTATAATGGGTTTGTGAATACGTTTTTAATAGATTGAATGGAAGGAAGGGTTTTGTAGTATGCGGGAATAATCGTTTCTTTGAAATAGGACTGTATAGCAAGCACGAGCGCTATTTTATCGACACGATAACGGTTAGAATGAGATGGCAGTATAAGATACTAAGTAAGTGCGTAAGAGATGGCTGCTTTATCCCACGCGATAACTAGTTTAAACTCGGCTCGTGCTTGCCCTGCTGATGATGTTGTTAAGAGTTATGGTCTGTCATTCTATTAAATGAAGGACAAAATATAGCTATACTAGATTTCTTTGTACAGAAAACGTTGTAAGATGAAGGCTAATCGATTCGGTAAGCGATTTTATCTCTTACTATATTTTCTTCATTACCGCCGAGACCTTGCGGTAAGGTGTTAGGTACATGATGTGATCGGTTCGACAAAACTCAAGCCATTTTAATTTGATAGAAAGAAATAATGATAATTCAACAATACAACTACACCTGCACTTTGCAAATAAATAACCTCACGAAGGTGGCGTTTATATTAATGTGGCATTAAATCGTACCAACAGACTTCAATTTTTTTAGTCAGATTTAGTCGTAATAAAATAATTGCTTTGTATCACCTTCATCACTACCTTGATCTCTTAACCACCTGCCTCCACAGTATGAGGTGTGCAAAAACGAGTATGTCACGGGAGAAATGAGATACTGATAAACTTTGTAAGTATCAAGAACCAAGATTTTCAAATTAATTAAAATTTGTCATGTATACGGAATCAATCGATTCATTCTTTCATTTATGTAATTGAATCTGAAGATCAGACTTACTTTTTTTGTTGGTATACTATATATTTTGTGCACGATTTTTTATCTCGTTGTATTGGTTATCTTCGCATCTTCTTTAATAAAACAACATTACACAACTAAGACTAAATGATAATAACAAGCTGTAGTCGTATAAAGTAGGTTGTATAGGTCTCTTCAACCTTATTGTATCGAACAATGCCGAGGTGGGTTAAATGAACAACCTACTTTGAGTAACTCAAGCTGCGCAGTTCATCAGAGGTCATCATTTACTTAGTAATCTTCAGACAAAAAAAATAGCAACACCAAAAAATATCTTATAGTCATTAAAAAAGATATTATTTTAGATAATTAATTCGATATTTATTATTACAACAAAGTTTTTTAAATATTTGCTATGTTTAAATGAACGCAATGGAATTTGAAAATTTTCTAGCTACTAATAAATAAAGAATAAATAAACGAAGTAATAATCCCCACATGAGGTTTTCATGAACAAAAAGATTTAAATTAATTTTCTAGCTAGTTTAGTACTAGGAATCTCGAGTGGTTTGCCAGGATCGTATAAAGTGGCAATCGATTGTCTCCATACTCCAATGGGAACTAATGGTATAATGATATGTATGTATCTAGATGTACTTTGAGAATACACCACATTAAGGGCGTAGGAATTTAAAATAACTAGTAAAACCAACTATTCAACTGTTCATTCATTACAGTCGAGACTAGTCCAATGACATTAGTATTCGAGTCCAGCTTTCTTGGCGGAAGTAGTAAACATCTAAAAATACCTTCCAAGTATAGGAAACTGCATTCGTGACGCGCCACGAAATAAAGCTGAAATGGCTGAGAGGCCATTGTGCTTGGCGGCAACCGGTGAGTATGAAAGTACGCACACTGATTCTGTGAAAGTTAGGTTCGTTTGCGATTTTGACAGCGGAGTTTTGATGAATTTGAATAAACTGAATATTTTCTTTCCTTTATTTATATGTAATAATCTCCACATGAGGTTTTCATGAACTGAAATGAAAGTATGTTTTTTACCGCCAAGAGTTAGAGGTTAATCTTAAGTAAAGTAAGCATAATGATAGTAACAGTGACTCGCGTTATAATTTGTAACTTTTGTAATTGAGGTACGCAGGGTCTATCGATTGCAATATGTATCATAAATTTTTTCATACATTTAATCCATCTAAATGTTCCTCATGTGATCGATAAAAAACACTTTCTGCACATTTTAAATGAAATGTAATTAAAATTCGAAACAGAACAGTCCATGAGAGTTTATCAAAGTAATAATCAGACACTTCAGATAGTAATGTTGATATGTGACTTGATATTATATTATTGTTTCGTCTGAAGGTAGGCAATAAGTCGCATCAATATCCAACTATGCTAAAACATACATACATACATACATATACTCACGGCTATATTTCCCTAGAAGGGGTAACCAGAGCTAAGGAATTATAAATTCCTCGGCCACTTTTGAAAGTTGAGTGGGGAAAAGATGGTAAGAATAAAGGTTTTTGGTGATGCTAAAACATATCAATAATATCATCATAACACAAATATGTTGGAAACCGATCTTTTACGCATAACAGTTTTTATTTGGGAAGCATCCGGAAGCAAATATAATAATTGATCTTATTTTCAGAAATATAAGAATCGTCATGAAGTTACCTAATACGATACTTTTGCTAAAGCAGGAAAATAAAATGAAACCTAATAAAAACAATTGGAAAATTTGGCAAAAGAATACAATAACGAAAGTAAAATTCTCATCATATTGTAAAAAACTGTGTTGAGACGAAATAGAAAACTAATTCCCCACCCGCACATATCTCTCCACATCGACTACGTGTAAGCACATCGTAAATTTTAACGGGGTCTACAAAAAGATTTACAATCTTCTCCCACCCACACACACACACACACACACACACGCACACACACACATGTCCAACTATTTTTAATGTCGTAAAAATGTCGTCTGTCACCATTGATTATCGTTCCCAATTTTACAGAATAATTACTTCCTCACGATTATTCGCACGCTACCTCGCGTTCTCCAATCTGGGCCAGTTTGCACATTAATCACTGCAATAAATGCGATTCAAACCTCATTTTTAATCTACGCGTTCTATCTCAAGTTTTTTGTGAATGAATCGGCGTGTGGGACAGTGATAGCAATATAAATTTTGATTGATTACAAACTGTTTTGTAAACAAAACGGCGATAGGCCTGCCCCCTATCACGTGAGTACACTGTCCATGCAAAACGTGGGTACTCTGAACACCAGGTGACAAAGTCACGTGATGTTCAGAAATATATTTACCTCTGCCAACCCCTTCGGGGATATTCGGCGTGAACGTTCATGTCATGTTCATGTTTTGTAGACTTGCCGGGGAAAGGTTCATAATGTAAAGCCATTATTTATTATTATTTGCATTATTTGCGCGCTTTCGCCTTAAGTGACACATTGAGTGGGCACTTTGTTAATCTATTAATAAAGTTTCTGAAATTACTAACGGGAAAGGCTGAGTAACACAATGTTAAGCATATGATGAATATGTATAAACAATAATATGCATACTGTTAGTTATGAATTTTATTTCATAATTTTGGTTTTTTACTTATCTCAATTTATCTGTGAGTTGTCGATTTAAAATAGCATTAACTCATTTTTTCCTGCTGGTGGCCTACGAAGCGACTCAGGTTATCATAAGCGGTTGTTGTGCAATGTTGTTTTCTTCTCCTCTATCAACTTCCAAAAGTTCCAAACACTCTGGCGACCCTCATTTTGGGATTTATAGCCGTGAAGGTTTATAGAAGGTACTAATCCTCATATCACTATGATCGTTTGACAAGAACATCTTTTGTAGCGTATAAATAAGCCACTCTAAACCAAATATCTCAACTCAATCATAAATATAAAAAGACTTCCTTACCGTGTAGTGTCGGCTTAGAATACCACTACCCCATTTCTACCCGTGGGTGATCGTAAGAGGCGACTAAGGGTACAGGGGCTTATTAAGTGATTTTTGGGCGATGTGGTTGGAGACCCGTCACCAAAAACATTTATTATTACCATCTTTTCCCCAATCAACTTCCAAAAGTGGCTGAGGAATTTTTCATTCCAAAGCTCTGGTTACCCCGTTAAGGGATTTATAGCCATGAGTATATGTATGTAATGTATGTATGTTCCTTACCGCATCCGAAAGTAATTTCGAAATAAAAAAATGGCCGTTATGACCCGTCCATCCACTAACCTTTGACTCCGACCATCAACCCGACTGTGGCTTACCTCGCTTTGATTCTCGACCACACTTAAAATTGAAATCGGTTCGGTGGTAGCAACATCGGTGCTAAAAATATCGTTTCGATGATAAAGTATTCATTAACATAAAAATCATTCCCAAAATACATGATAGCTCTTTTTTTTCTATATTGATGATGATTATTAGGTTGAGTTCTAATAACGTGAAAGGGAAACGTCGGAAGATATTCTTGGCATGAAAACAATTATTTTCCTATCCCATTTTCTTCTTTGTCGTCTTACTTGTTAATGAAGCTCTACTGTTAAATACAATTTATTCCATATGCATTGCAAATCAAAAAGTGAAGCATTTTGTAAGTAGAAGGGTTTGATTCAAAGCGTCATAAGTTATTTTCCGAAAGTATCATGGAAAGGTTTTCTTATCTTTTATCTTTACTATTGAGCAATATTTAAAATGATGAATGAAATCGCTCCGTTCTTCAAAAGGCCATTAAGCCGCCAGTCCCGCTTACTATCACGGTAGTACCCGTTAGTCTGCCAACCTACACTTAGGGCCGGCGCTGACTGCCGGCATGGCATGGCAAAGGATTTCGGTACAGATATAGCATTTTTAATCTTATTACCATGAGTATAGAATTCATTTTACTTTATTTTGACACAACGATGCCGACGTTCTGTCCTACCGCGGCCTCCCTCGGCATCGTTGTGTCAAAATGAATTCTATAAGCATGGTAATAAGATTAAAAATGCTATATCTGTACCGAAATCCTTTGCCATGCCATGCCGGCAGTCAGCGCCGGCCCTCACTCTTCACAGGGTAGGTTCGAGCCCCTTGCTAGGTATTTTTATGAGCTATCAGGAAATAAACGTCATGTCTCAAGCTCTAAAACTTTTTACTTGGCTTTTCCATTTCCCTACTTTAATGACATTTTACACTATAGAAAGACGTTATCTATAGATCAAACACGTGTGAAAGCCGGCACAGCAATACTCTTTCCGTATAATTCGCAACGGTAATTGGCCCTTCCTGTGAGGGGCGCCAGAACTTCATTGCGCTGCATGAACGCGCGCAATTATCAATTACCTTCTACATACTGTGCTAACTTTTGTGCTTGTGTGTTGGGCTGTGAACCACACTCGATAACAGATTAAGTTTGCAGTAGTATATATTTTACCTATAATACGTACGATTTTGATAATTTGCCGTGTAGTGTCGGCTTAGAATAGCACTACCCCATTTCTTCCGGTGGGTGGACGTAAGAGGCGACTAACGGTATTGGGGCTTTTAAGGGATTTTTGGGCGATGCGGTTGGAGACCCATCACCAACAACCTTTACTTTACCATCATTTCCCCACTAAACTTTCCAAAAGTGGCTAAGGAATTTTTAATTCCTTAGTTCTGGCTACCCCTTTTATGGATTTATAGCCGTGAGTATATGTATGTATGTATGTATGTTGATAATTTATTGGAAAGAAATCGGGTTCAATGCAAGGTAGGGTTTCAAATTCAGGCTTGCACCTGCACATTACTTGTACACCGTCGATAGCTTAATGGGTTGGTTTGGCTATCAAGCCAGAGTGTGGAGTTGTGTTTTTGGTCTCTTAGTGATCGGAGCACCCACCGTTTTTATACGAATACTCTTTCACATGACTAAATACAACTCAGCCAAGTGGGTATTTTCACGATGTTTTCCGTCATCATGGTCTAATTTGGTAAATAAACCACATAATATGACTACCAAAAAGACACATTAGTGAAAGCGTGCCATATTTTGAACCCACACCTTATCGGTCTAGAGAACTAGGACTCAATGTAAACCCAGTATGAATCGGAAGTATAACAAAACTTCTTCCTTTCCAGAATCCGTCCCCAAACCCCCAGCGAAGTGGTAGAAGGATGTGGTATCTGCGCCCGAGCTGGTGGGGCGGCCGGCGAGGGTGGCGTGGCCTTGGGAGCCGAACGGGCCTTCACCTTCGACTTCGCCTTCGACCCTTCGTCCAACCAGCAGATCATATATGACACCTGCGTGAAGAGGCTTGTTGATGCAGCATTGGACGGATACAATGCGACAGTCTTGGCTTATGGACAGGTTGGTTTATAAATGATATTTATCCTATATTCTGTGATGATATTAACTGCTTCTTTTTGCTTCGTCACATCAATGACATTATACTTATAAGTAACTGTAATATAGTGTACATGTGTGATAGGATTCATGAAATTAGGGTGGCGAGGAAGGTGGGCCAGGATCATACAAGTTGGCTATCTATGGCTATCTCAATCGGAATTATGGCTTGAGTATAAAGTTTTTTCAACTGAAGTATACGTGCTATATTTTCCATATAATCACGCTTGGCTGAGATAAAAAACCCATGGAAAGCCACACCAGGACACTAGTTACATACATATACTCACGGCTAAAATCCCTAGAAGGGGTAGCCAGAGCTAAGGAATTAGAAATTCCCCAGCCACTTTTGGAAAATCGATTGGGGAAAAGATGGTAATTACATACAGATACTTAATACGTACGTACGTACGTGTATGGTGTAGGCAACATGTGTCTATCATCATAAAAAGCGTATTGCATACAACTATACAATAAATCATTGTGTCGAAGACATTGACGATCCTCCGTAATGAACATCCCACGCTACACAAATACAAGTTATTTTTTATTCATTTACTTTGTTTTTTAACATAATACTACTGTAACGTATGGCAGTAACGGTGCATCATGCAATTGATTTTTTGAAATTTGATCATGTGGGTAGAAGGTACTTGTGAAAGGCAGATTTTGATTTATTGGAAGTAATGTGTGAAATATTGAGGGACTACACTATGTTCATACATATTTCATATGTTTACTCCCGGTGATAGTTGCCAGAAAGAGGTTGTGGAAGTTGAATAGGGGAGATTTCAAAATAACGGCTTGCTAGTGATGCTTTTCTCGTCTAACAAAAACCTGAATAGGTTATATACGTACAGACACTACACAGTATACTATTATATACACACACTATTGTGTGTAGTGTCGGTATAGAATAACACTACCCCATTTCTTCCGGTGGGTGTACGTAAGAGGCGACTAACGGATTTGGAGCTTTTAAGGGATTTTCGGGCAATGTGGTTGGAGATCCATCACCGAAAACCTTTATTTTACCATCTTATCCCCACTAAAATTTCCAAACGTGGCTGAGGAATTTCCAATTCCTCAGCTCTGGCTACCCCTTCTAGGGATTTATAGCCGTGAGCATATGTATGTATGTATGTATTGTGGTCTGAAATGTGTCCATTCATGAAACCAATAGTTGCATAAACCAAGCTAACTGTAAGAAACCCTCAGCTACTTTACAGTGGGGAAAATATTGTAAACGATGGATGGTTGGTGATAAGTGTCGAACCACATCGGTCAAAAATAACTTGAAAGCCTCAAACCCTTAATTCCCTAAGATACTATAGTGATGCTGTGTAGTGTCGGCTTAGAATAGCACTACCCCATTTCTTCCGGTGGGTGTACGTAAGAGGCGACTAACGGGATTTTTGGGCGATGCGGTTGGAGACCCATCACCAACAACCTTTACTTTACCATCTTTTCCCCACTCAAGTTTCCAAAAGTGGCTGAGGAATTTCTAATTCCTTAGCTCTGGCTACCCCTTCTCGGGATTTATAGCCGTGGTTATATGTATGTATGATGTATGTACTATCGTATTAAAATGCAACTGCATAGCTAGTACATTTATCTATGTTATGACAACGCTTGAGCCCAGTTGGTAACATTCATATATTCATTACATTAATATATTTCAACAGATTTTATAATTATATTTTCTCTCAAACACCTACATATCTGACATGTAAAGAACTCAGTCAGCTTCAAGTTTAGAAGTGTTTCCCAAACAACCTTCATGTCTGTCGCCAAGGACCTTTCTGTCGCA
This sequence comes from Bedellia somnulentella, assembly GCA_963576735.1. Lineage (NCBI taxonomy): Eukaryota > Metazoa > Arthropoda > Insecta > Lepidoptera > Bedelliidae > Bedellia > Bedellia somnulentella. Next base: position 16,747,305 of record OY755174.1, on the reverse strand, counting down.
TGACTACACTAATTTGTCGGGGTATTTTCGACGCAGCCACCAATTTACGTAATAAGCTGCTGTAGGATGGTGAATTGCCGTATTTTCATACATCATTTCGTAGAACTTCGAACTTGTCATTTGATAACGCAGAAAACGCCTCGCGCCAATTTATATTTAGCTTTGTTTGGAATAACATACATATACATACATACATATATTCACGGCTATAAATCCCTAGAAGGGGTAGCCAGAGCTAAGGAATTAAAAAATTCCTCGGCCACTTTTGGAAAATTGAGTGGGGAAAAGATGTTAAAGTTAAGGTTGTTGGTGATGGGTTTCCAACCGTATCGCCCAAAAATCCCTTAAAAGCCCCAATACCGTTAGTCGCCTCTTACGTACACCCATTGGTAGAAACGGGGTAGTACTATTCTAAGCCGACACTACACGGCGTGGAATAACTTTCAACAAATTCTACATAACACTAAAACATAAAACTAAAGTTTGTCAATTACATATTGTATTGAAATGTCATAATCTAAGTCATATTTAGATTCATTATATTCGACTGTTATGTGCCACAGTCACTATTGCAAAAGTATTCATCCATAAATCAAAATTAGATCAGTATTAGAAATTCAGTCGCGCAATACTACCAGATATCGGAATTATGCGTGGGACTTTAAACTAATAATGTCCATTGGGACACTCCTTAATAAATACGTCAATGTTGCATACAATAGTATTCATAATTAAGTTAAATAATGTTATTGGTACGCTAAGCTTGGTAGGTTAAGAATAGCGCTTAACCCGAGGATCTTCTGCCAGTCAAAATTAATAACTCGCGTATTTATTTTACTTTTCATTTCGTTATAATGATACAAAAAATACAGTTAAACTTACATTAGACGTGAAGAATAAGAAGTAATTCTTAACCCTCGTTGGTGCAAAGTCCTTGTAACTAGAAAAACCATGTTTTTCAATATTTCCAATCAGCTAAAACTACTTGTAATCGTGACTTGTATCACCATTTACTTCATCATTTTGCAAATAACAGCCTTATTCATTGTTTTTACTTAAACTAAAAATAAGTTGCATAATACATTTTTTATTCCAACCCGTTCGCAAAAAACCGTTACTCACACGACAAAAGCCTTGTGAAAAAGCACATCCTGCCAGCCACGGCCAAGATTTCCTAAATGGATCGATACAAAATGCTTTGCCCACGCTACAACAATTAATCACATTCGGCCATTCAATGACACGCGTTATAATTTGCATTACATAAATGTCATGTTAATAAGCGGTGTCTTTGGTCGTGTTATTTATGAACTTCCTACTGGGGACATACGAGATTGGTCATTTGGGTCAGACAGGGTCACTTGAAAATGAAAGTTGTTGCTTTTTTATCTCACACGGCTGAATTAGCGAGTCATTACGCGTAATTGAAAACATGATTCATTGCTCATTAAATGCTTAACGTTTCGTGTTGGAAACACTTTGTATTATCCTTTTCTGGAAAGAGAATTCAGCTGTGTATCACGACCTCACAGATTCTAAGTTGTCGATCACTAGCAGATTTAGAGAAAATTTCTTCTTCCCATTAGTTTCTTAAGAAACAACAAAAAATTGAGCTTAAATAGTGTAATAGTTGGATCCTTTCACCATATTTCCTTTATTTGAGCATATATCACCGCTTTGTGAATGGTAATGCCAGTAGAAATCGATCTAGGAGGGCATATTTAGACCAAATAGAGAATATGCTCGATAAGGCAAGGCTACGAAAGTATGACAAAGGACAAAGGACATGTATGAATAGATTGATAAATATAAATGACGTTCGAGACGTTTGGAGGAGTTCGAAGATTTAAAAAGTAACGATCGATAGTCTCTGTCTACCCCAATCGGAACTAACGGTGTGAGTGTATGTATGTATGATTATTATTGATGTAATAATAATGACATGACTGACACATATATTTAAAAATAATCACCAACCCATTGTATGCTAATATAAATCGAAAAGTATTAAATATACTAAAAGGAGAACTCAATAAATATTCAGTGGTAGATTGCGAAGTAAGGTTTTTGTCCCAGTAAGTCAGTAGGCGCGGGCGATATCCTTGCACCCACGTGTGCGCCGCTTTAGCTGTCCTCACTATTAAAAGATCGTAAGAAAAATGTGTTATGATCTCATGTTAATAGTCAATGTCGAAACTGATGCATGTGTACTCATTAGCATGTCTTTAGTCATAACTTTAAGCCGTGTAGTGTCGGCTTAGAATTGAACTACCCCGTTTCTACCGATGGGTGTACGTAAGAGGCGACTAACGGTATTGGGGCTTTCAAGGGATTTTTGGGCGATGCGGTTGGAGACCCATCACCAACAACCTTTACTTTACCATCTTTTCCCCACTCAATTTTCCAAAAGTGGCTGACGAATTTCTAATTCCTTAGCTCTGGCTACCCCTTCTAGGGATTTAAAGTCGTGAGTATATGTATGTATGTATGTTTAAAGAAATATACTTCGATTTGTTAGAAATATATACTTGCATATGTGTATTTAAATTGATAGCTTGCCAGGAAATCACAGTTTCTAACACAGAGAGGCGTGCGTTCGAAGTCGGGCCTCCACCAACGTGTCTTTTTTAAGTCATAGGTGTGGTAAGTCTTTCAAGGTTGTTAACGGTGAGAGAAAACATTGTGAGGGAACCCCCATAGCTGAAATGTATTTAGTGATGTGGCAGTATTTCTAACATAGTGGTGTCGTAAGAGCCTATCACGTAAATGCATTGCCAAAGCAAAGGTTCTCTGAACACCAGGTGACATAAATGAGATTTTCTGATGTGTGAGTTACCTCTGCCAACCTTTTGAGGATATATGACGTGAAATATGAGGATATGTGCCGTGTAGCGCCGGCTTAGAATGTCGCTACCCCTTTCTACCCACGGGTGTCGTTAGAGGCGATTAAGGCTTATTGGGGCTTTTTATTGGATTTTTGGGCGATACGGTTGGAGACCCATCACCAAAAACCTTTATTTTTACCATCTTTTCCCCACTCAACTTCTAAAAGTGGCTGAGGAATTTATAATTCCTTAGCTCTGGCTACCCCTTCTAGGGAAATATAGCCATGAGTATATGTATGTATGTATGACGTGAAAGACAAGTTTAGTAGGATGGTTTTGTATAGAAATATTTACCTACTGTGTGTAATTTTTATTTTACTTTTCTCTTATTTTTTTTCTATAATTTGCTTTGCTATACTTGTGCATTGATGTGCCTTATTCTAGGATCTAACATTGATTTATAAGGAAATTAAATTTGTTCTCGAATTGAGCCTAATGTATAAGTAATTAAATATATAAAAATAAATATTCCGTGGCTTGACGAGTAAAAGTGCAGTAACAAAAATGGTTTTAACTGGAAAAATAATCTTTATGTAGGTGCTGCTCTCGTGTCATGTGGCTTTTTAGATATTAAGTATAATAATGTTATGTTCTTCCGAACCCGTTCCATTCTCACATCATCTCCAGAATTTACTTGTTATCTCATATTGTTTGTACCAGCCCCTTTGGAATGTAATCCTTGAAGCCCCATTTACATTTACCTAATGGAGTATTTCCTTGCAGATAAGCGTATATTGTAAAGGCCTTATTTGGTGTTATCTAACTATTATCAGACTGGTCGCTATCAGCGTTGAATAATACATAAGATATAGTGTTTATTGTTTGAACACACTAGAGCATGGATTCGTGTAGTAGCTGCGATAGCTGATTGATAAATAACACTTTTTCTAACTAGCGGGTGGCCCTGTCTTCGCAGGGGGTATTAGGAACGTTAAGAAAGGAGGTCTGAGTTACTCCAAACTACTAACTACACTAGCCTGAACCAACAAACAGACAGATTGATAAAAAAAGCTAAATCAATCAATAACCAAAATATTTCTTTATTTCTATGCCAAAGTAAGAAAAATGTGCATAGGAAATCTTTTAAGCATGAACAGTACTTGTGGTAGTTGCCCCACTCCTCCATAAAATTATATATGTGAAACTAAATTAACACAAATATCAACTAAAATCAGTTTTTTTTTATCTTGTAACAAGCCATCTACTGGAAAAAATATATATTTTTTTATTTTATTTTAGTGTATATCTTGCATTTATTCATTTTAAAAAAACTTTTAAGTCATCATATGCCATATCGCGGTTATGAAAAAGAAAAAGGATAATGTCACCCGTGCAAGTCTGGCCCAGAGCTTGTACATATATATATACTCACGCCGTTAGTTCTCATTGAGGTAGGCAGAGACTATCTTGTATAAAACGGTATTAGTTTTTAACCAAAAACAAAGTTCTGATCTGACTTGACTGAACAAATACCTATCAGGTACAGTAAGAAGCTATTCACCCCATTTTCAGGTTTTTTTAATGATTAGCTGTAATAGCTAACTAGATACTACATACATACATACATATACTCACGGTTATAAATCCCTAGAAGGGGTAGCCAGAGCTAAGGAATTAAGAATTCCTCAGCCACTTTTGGAAGTTGAGTGGGGAAAACTAGATACTCTTAACCAATTTCCTTCTGTAGTGTTATCTCTTCTTCCAATTCTTAATATCTTAGGATAAATTCACACTCTTTAAGAGTATTGTTTATCCTACTTACGTTGACAGCTTCCAACAAGAATTTAGACGATCGAGTAGATTTTATTGGAATATGCGTCTGCCTTGAGTGTCAAACTGTGGTTTAACGTTAATCAATGATAAACTAAGGGCCAGTTTTTTGATCCGGAGTTAAAAATATAACCATTTGTTACATTGACTATAGTTTAATGACTAACCAGTAGTTAAATCGTAAATCCATTTTGGTTCGATATTTGACCATTAGTTACTCTAACCACGGGTCAAAAAATGCATTTTGCTGATATCTAACTAATAGTTACGATATTTAACAAATTGTTGAGTTAACCACGGATCAAAAAACTGGCCCTAAGAAAATTACCAATTATTTTCAAATTCTAATAGGCGAAGGAACACGTTTCAATCCAATGTCATCATGGTCAGAGGTGATTCATTGCCATTTTTAGCATATGAGGGGAATATGTAGTAATTATAAGGGGTAGCTAGTGAAGGGTTTTCCGTTCACCCCATCAAAACCAGGAAGTCCCCTTTGATATATTTTAAGTTTAGTTTAAATAAATATTACATGGAATCAATAATATTTATCTTTGAATAATTTTCTCTCAACTAGTAATTATATACGAGTATGCGAGCAGCGTCAACCCCAAAAAGGGGTAGTCGAACCTTTGCAATAAAAACTAACACGACTTCTTGCAGAAATCGAGAGAATATGCAATGCATGATAAATTCATTAAAACTAAAATTTCATATAATACATTGCCACATACTTAGTGGACTTTAAGATTGTATGAATATAATGACTTTCAAATTTGCCTTCCCAGCGCAGAATCGAATTCGGTCAACTCTTGTGTGTTTTATTCACAGACAAGGTTAACCAAACACGTTGAGCAAACGTTTTTTATCAAGAAACAAATTTGTTAAGATAACACCCGGATAACATTGTCAAAACAGATAATACCTGCTCGAATGAACACCACTTTACAAATACGTTTCAAATTCGTTTGTAAATATGCGAGGGATAATGGGATATCGATTCAAACTGCCAAGTGCATGTCGGGTTCACACTTAAAGTTCTATATACTTCATACTTATTCTGAGACTGTATATCTGTATGTAAATATACAGCTGCTGGGCAAGCACGAGCGCTATTTTATCGACACGATAACGGTTAGAATGAGATGGCAGTATACGATACTAAGTAAGTGCGTAAGAGATGGCTGCTTTATCCCACGCGTTAACTAGTTAAAACACGGCTCGTGCTTGCCCTTCGGGATACAGTGTGTAGAGAATAGCATTAACCTGTGTCTTGCCACTGGTGTCGTACGAGGCGACTAAGGGTTTTTGGGCTTTTTAGCGATTATTTGGTGGTGTCCCTAGGGACCCATCATCTTCAATTTTAGAATCTTGAGTGAAGGCACAGATGTAAGGCTATCTGTTACTTGACATGGGTACTCCTTTCCAGTATTATGAGGCGAGAGTGCTTTTTTACATCACGCCATATTACACGACTCTTCTCACTTCGGACTCCCGCCAAACCTTTTTTATTCCTGTGCTTGGGTTCCCACGGAACTTTAATAGACATGTTTTATTACCAAAGTCTTCTAAGGTTAAAAATAAACTTTATCTGCAGGACCCCCACAGCGGTATTTCGGGACAAGAACTCGGGTAAAACAAAAAACATTCTACAAACAACAAATCTATTGTTCCATACAAACATACACTTACGTTATAGTTAACATTTGGATAGACAGAGACTAGCTATCGCCACTTTGTACGATCCTGACAAATCTCTTCACGCTTCAGACGCCTGTTGTTATTGGCATAGTGTATACTAGTATCAGGAGTGTATAGTAGTATCAAAGTGCATCAGTTCTTACATTGTAGCAACACGGTAATTTTATAACTCAAAGTATGTTCCACTAAAATTGTAATGAGCGTAGGTTCAGTATTTGACAAATTGTTAGTTTATTAACGAATTAATACATATCAAGGCTTAGAATAATAGACGCTCTTCCCATAGGTGTTGGTCGAATTCTTCAGGTGACAGGGAAGTCATTTTCTAAGCAATCATCACCAAGGACCTTTAATTTCATCTTTTACGACTTTTTGTTACTTCCTATAATATTTTCTTTTACAAGAAATCTTCTTTAGCTTCTTTACGGAAATACAGCTTATTCGAATGTATTACATCTTAAATGCTGTGTAGTGCCAGCTTAGAATAGCGCTACCCCATTTCTCCCGGTGGATGTACGTAAGAGGCGACTAACGGTATTGGGGCTTTTAAGGGAATATTGGCCGATGCGGTTGGAGACCTTTATTTTACCATCTTTTCCCCACTCAACTTTCCAAAAGTGGCTGAGGAATTTCTAATTCCTTAGCTCTGGCTACCCCTTCTAGGGATTTATACCCGTGAGTATATGTATGTATGTACATCTTAAACAGACTAAAGATTAAACCTTCCGAATAAATGCCTACGACCGTCACTATACTTAATAAACCTTGATCTCTAATAACACGTTAGACACGAATAATAATGCAAGAATAGACGATAATTACGTAACAAACAGTTTTCCATATTTAGACGTTTTAGCACGCATGACATCAGTGAGCAAAGCGAGGTATTGCGCGTGAGCAAATAGTTATGACTTTATGGTGGCGAGTGTTGTACTAACAATGGCTATGTCGCTGTTTGGTCAACGATTATTTATTATTGTCTGAGGACGCTCACATACATCAACATCACGGCTGTCAACCCAAACAGGGGTATATAGTTTAAGAGTCAAAGATTCCGTGGCCTTTTTTGGCAGACGTAAGCAATATTTCGCAAGGTGAATCGGCGACTTGGTAAAGGTGGCGTAAAATTGATTGATGTGGATAGTCTGGACCGTGCGTTGTATAGACCTTTTGGGGGAAAATTCTACAGTAGGGTTTAAACTATTAAAATTGGTAGGCTGGGAAAAACTTAATGCCTAAATTTCCAAACTTATTATCATTTTTATATTATTATTATTTTATTTCTCAACGCCGTCTCATGCTGATTTCTAAACATCTGATCACAAAATCAAAATGCGATACGTGGGTGTATACATTTACGGGACTCTATTGAACCCTTTGTTTGCTCTTCCCACAACAAATAGTGCTATTCCGTCCCTGCACTGAAGAAGCAAATATGAGAATTTTGATTTAATCAAATCATTGATGCAACTTCTTAAGGGCAAGCATGAGCGGTGTTTAAACTAGTTATCGCGTGCGATAAAGCAGCCATCTCTTACACACTTACTTAGTATTGTATACTGCCATCTCATTCTAACCGTTATCGTGTCGATAAAATAGCGCTCGTGCTTGCCCTACAGGAATATGTTTGATTCCTAATTATAGAAGAAAAGTTATGGAAAGACATCAATAGCAAAAAATATGAAGTTTAGCTATGTAGTGTCGGCTTAGAATAGCTCTACCCCATTTTTTCCTGTAAGTGTTTGTAAGAGGCGGCTAAGCGTATCAGGGCTTTTTAAGTGATTTTTGGGCGATGTGGTTGGAGACCCGTCACCAACCTTTTATTTTGCAATCTTTTCCCACTCAATTTCCAAAAGTGACTGAAGAATTTCTTATTCTGAAGCTCTGGCTACTCCTTTAAGGGATAGCCGTGAGTCTATATATGTATGTATGTATTAAGTTTAAACCAATAAAAGTAGTATGTTTGTTTGGTCGCAACGGTGACACGCCCGACCGTTTAAAAGATAGTTATTTCCTATCGAAACAGAACTTTCTCATGTTCCGGCGGCCTCTATAAAAGAAAAACAAACTATTTCGTAACGTCTCTTTATATGGCAGCGACATGATAGGGTTGTCTGTTACATTTTTTTTAAGAATTATTTGATAGTAATTATTCTGTTGAAAACGGTATGGCCCATGAACTATGTCAGCTATTATGTTCTATGAATACTATTCTCGCTCATAATTAAGTATATATGTCTTCTATACAAATAAATAAATTTGAAGTTTCTGTCTGCTATATTAAAATAACCGCTTTTTGCTACATGCATATGAATGTACCGACGGTGCATATACAAAAAGATCTGTTTCTTCTGGCTAATTACTGAAACATATTTTTTTTTACTCAATTAGTTATACTCACGCCTATTACTAACATAGGGTAGACAGAGGTTATCGATCGCCACTTTGCGCGATCTTGACCAATATCTTGCTTCTCTCACATTCATCATGCCTTGTCTTTTTTTAATAAACTTAATAGCCGTCCGCTGGTTGCAAATAAGGTTCATCGTTGAACATATCGATATTCATCACACACATACACACACACTAGTTCTATTTGCAATCCGTCTGCCATTGCTAAATAGTGTTATTACCAATATGTTCAAAGACAAAGTGAAGAATGCTCGTGGCAACCCTATCTCCTTACATCACAGTGACAAGTAAGTGTTATTGACAAGCCAAACAAAACGGTTGTTGAAACGTCAAGTCTTACTGTGCTGTACGGAGAGAGTTCACTTGTGTTTGAGTTTGTTATTGAAGCTGTGGGCTTAGCGGCTTTTCACGGAAGCTGATCTCTTGGACTTCTATTAGGAGACTAACTTAAGGTCCAACGCTTACGAAAAAAATGTGTATTCAAATTGAACTGCTTTTTTATTATGATGTTAGGCAAAATTTACATACATATACTCACGGCTATAAATCCCTAGAAGGGGTAGCCAGAGCTAAGGAATTAGAAATTCTTCAGCCACTTTTGGATAGTTGAGGGGGGAAAAGATGGTAAAATGAAGGTTGTTGGTGATGGGTCTCCAACCGCATCGCCCAAAAATCCCTTAAAAGCCCCAATGCCGTTGTCGCCTCTTTATACACCCACCGGAAGAAATGGGGTAGTGCATAGAAATATGATTATATTTCTATGGGGTAGTGCTATTCTAAGCCGACACTACACAGCATAATAAATAGGAAAAATCAAAAATACTGTTATTCTCACTTATTACATGAAGTATGCCAAATTCGTCAGTGATAACATTACATAATACAAATAAATTCATGAGAATGCAAGTGCAAGTTTGAGAAAACATTAACTGATTTTGATAATCTCTTTTCAAACTAAAACAAAAAAAAAAATGTTAAAAATTAAACTAAGCGGGGCCAAGATAGAACCCAAGTTATAGTATAATTAAAGACGGATTATTAATTCCCTGTGCCACCCACACTATACCGCTTAGTGCCGACCGTCCGAAGAAGGTTTCCTCAGCTTTTATGGAGAAAGAACATGGTTTGCATACGAAACAGTAAATTGAATGATTGATGTGAATAGCTGTTTTATTAGTATGTTGTTTATTAATTTATGATTATGGTGATGGAAGTAAGTTTTTGATTATTACAACGTAAGTACATACTGTAACGTTACTTCTCACTCCTGGGATGCTATAGCTACCCAGAAGCCAGAAGTAACTAAAAGAAGAAGGAAAGAAACGGAAGGATAGAAAATAAAAGGAAGATATATATATCACAACAATATTTATTTAAAAAAATACTTTATTATTAGCTTATGAAAACAATCTCTTTTGTGTAAAAAATACGACAGTGCAGTGAAAATGGTGTGTGTGTTGTGAAAACTATAGTGTGAATAATATAATGTGAATTATATAGTGTGAAACAATAATAAAAAATATGTGTGTAAAACGTGGTTTAAATTAAATTCCCTAAGTCCTTTTCAGAATAAGTGTCTGATAAAAAAGGTAAGTCAAACATCATGAACTGTTCCACATCTCACATACATAACACAAAATGTACATTACAATACTTGCATACATGGGCATTTTTACTAAAAGGTGCACCCATTTGAAAATTTGCGAATTTAAAAAAATAAGTTTTTTTTTGTTGTTTAAGGTTTTTAGAATGTTCTTTAAAGTTTGATGTACTGGAAATCATATTTGATTTCCGATAATTACATTGTTTAATTACTAAAAAACATTAATGAAATGGACAGTACGTTGAAATTGTGATCAGTTTGGTGACTCTTTGAAACGGCTGTATGTCGAAAACAAAATGGTAATTGAGTTAAATTTTGCTTTATATGTATTCCAAATAAGTCAATATATTATATTTGAATGCTTAACAATGTAGAAATAAAATGAATTTTCTAAAATTTTCATTTTACTTTCGGTTTGGTGACAAGTCATGCCATTGTGCTCATAATTTTCTGTTTTATGTTAACTTAGAAACCGGTTATTAAAATTATAATTTGTTATTACTTAATATTAAGCCAATTAAAAAAATATAAAAAATAAATACTAAGCAGAATACTAAAAATAAAATTAATAAAAATAAAACAACTTTATTATAATTTGGGACAGTCACCAAACTGACATACCTAAAATCCTAAAGCTTAGGTTACATGTATGCAAAATTTGTTGAAATAAAACTCAGTTTTTTTTTATTTGTATGTAGTTTAATTCTTGAATATTTAAACGTAAACATGAAATGACAGTTAAGTTACTTAAAACAAAGCATAGTAACCATTAGCGCAAATTAGCTCTATAATAATTATAAAAAAGAGTTTAAACCATAAGGTAACTTCAAAAGTTATTTATCGCCCAAAGTTGGCCTTTAAAACTAAGAAATATAAAATCTTGAAAAGGGCTAGGCCACTTTTATTTCTAGTTTCTTATAATTACGTCTACTTCTTTTATGAGGTCAATCACAGAAAACTATACCTAGTGAAACTTACATAATACACAACACAATAATTTCTATGACATTGGATCTATTAAACTGACCTCGAAAATTGGCTCTTATTTTAATACTAGTAGTCCGCCCTGGCTTCGCCCCGTAGTACATACATAGCCTATGTCACTTAAGGATAACATATATATTCAATGGTGAAATATTTTTAAATTGGCCCAGTAGTTTTTGAGTTTATTTATAACAAACAAACAAATCTTTCCTCTTTATAATATTATTATAGTGTAGATGTTGTACTTTGAAGCTTAATAAATAAATATCCGGGATATTTCACATACACATTACACAGGTCAATCAAGGCCTAATCCAAACTAAGCAAACCCTGTACCATGGAAATCGGACAACACCCAGACACAAAACAACAAACATCATTGTTCATCACACAATTATTTGTCCTGGATGGGAAGGAAACTCACCGCCTCTGACTCTGCAGTAATAAATAGATGAAAGTTTATTTCATGTAGTCCTAGCCTTATGCGTCAGTTTGGTGACTTTGGTAGTCCAGCCTGTAGGTGACGACTTATAATGTCACCAAACTGACCGTCACACATATCCAGGCGAAATTAAATAAAAATGGATTATACCTAAATAAATTGTTATTTTTCAGCATTGTAAAGCTAAAAGTTTATCGTAATAACGTATAAATAGATTTAAAATAGTTAAAAATTATAATAAAAGCATTAAAGAAGAAAAAGAGGCTCCAAACCTGACTCGGAAACTTGTGGACAACCGTTGATAGCAGTAAAACACTCCCTCCTCGTCACGAAATTTCGGCAAACTGACAGACTTCAAAATGGAAGCTTGATCCTTTGTAGGTATTGTTGCCATTTTTAATAAACAAAACAGATTTGGTAGAAAAAATATATCCATTCAGACCGTCACTATACTGACATGTCCGGTCGGCTGCAGTTTTAGACATTATTTTCAAATCAATTTTACGAGTGTTATTAAAAAGTTTTAAATGACCAGTTTGATTCAGTTGGACTATCCATATAATTTCCTTCATATTTAAGTAAACTTTCCATAGTGTGTATTATAAAATATTGCCGTAAATTTCAATTACCCGAAGATGGTAAGCACTGGGACAGGCTAAAAATATCTCCTTTCAGTATTTTGAATTAACATTATTTAATCAACTAAACTTATTTTCACAACGACTGTTCATTAAATACAAGTCTAATATATTTAAATCTAATTTGAGAAATTTTAAAAAATATATGTATATATATGAATTTAATAATACAACTTCAAAAACGTGGGACACCCTAAAAAGGAGGGGGGCACTTTTTAGTGAAAATGCCCACATATACTCACGCCGCTAGTTCCCATTAGGTTAGGCATAGACTATTATAGGCATAGACAGACATGATACGATCCTGGCAAAACTCTCCAGCTTTGTTCACATACATCAATCTTGTCATTGATTCTTTATACTTCGGACACCTGCCTTTTTGAGCACATTCACTATTTGGTCCAAATAAGTTCTCCGAGGTCGTTCTCTACTAACATTACCTTCTACATTGGCTTTATAGATCTCTTACACCAATTTACTATCATCCATTAGTGTGAATTCTTATTTACTTTCAAATAAGTGTCATATCGTGCAGGCTTAGAAATAGCACTATCCATTTCTTCCATTGGATTTTGTATGAAGCGCCTTAGAATTTAGTGGTTTTAAAGTAATTATTCGATGATATGGCAGATAAACCATCACCAATAATACTTAATTAACGACCTCTCGTCACGCAAGTTCTATAAGTGGCTAAGGAATATCGTACTAAGAATCACTGAAACACTTTGGAACTCATAGCAATTTCATTTCTGGCCATGTGACAGTTTTGTCATTTATAATGGTCATACAAATAGGTATTCTCTTTAGCTACTATATGAATACTCATTAATTTTTACAATGATTAACAACACTACCAAATCTATGATATTGCAATCAGGTTATGTTCGTTAAAACATTATGTCTCAGTATTAATTTAATACAAAGACAACCGTTTAATTTAAACTACTTTCACTAACAAAATTACTGTAGTAGCACTAGATTAACTAAACTATTTCACGATGCTACTTTCGACCTTATATTAATATGGATTAGGATTAAATTGGTCCTTCTAATTGAATTTAGCTTAGAAAGTGAACTCATGAGACGGAGCGTGACTTAGAGTCATTTTTGATGAAATCATGAATCCAAAATGGCTTTTAATAATAGGTGTGTAGAATTTAATTTTGTATAAATGATTTCTGTCTCGTTCCTAACCCACCCTAAGTCACGCTCCTTGGGTTTCACTTCCTTAGTTCGTATGAGCTAGAAATAGGTGAGCTGGAAACGCAACACTCTAAATAACTCAGAAACAGTAGTAAGATACATACATAAATATACTCATGGGTAGAGATACATACATATACTTATGCCATTGGTTTCCATTAAGCTAGGCAGCGACTATCGATCGCTACTTTGTACGTACGCTCCTCGCAAACCTCTCGGGTTTCGACTACGTTCATCAATCTTTTCATACAATCTAATATTCCTCACATAAAAAAAACTCTTTTATTACTCTCTAAAAACGTCAAGCTACCAAATTGCACCGGTCGCACCGAAACGGTCTGCATTATTGAAACTTGTATCATTTACGCTTTATATCGACAAAGGTATGACAGAGCCACAATTTGTTCCGAACATTACCTGACAGTGTATGATCTGGATACCCATACGAAGTATTCGGCTTCGCCCAGATTGGACAGTATATTCTTGTGATAGGGGAACAAGCCCATCGATGCCTATTTCGATCCTGCATAGCTACTGCGAGTGACCTTTTAACTAGATATCGCGTGGTATAAAACAGCCATCTCTTACGCACTTACTTAGTATCGTATACTGTCATATCATTTTAACCGATATCGTGTCGATAAAATAGCGCTCGTGCTTGCCCTTCTGTATAGCAATTTTATCGATACGATAACGGTTCGAATGAGATGGCAGTATACGATACTAAGTAAGTGCGTAAGAGTTTTATCCCACGCGATACACCGCTCGTACTAGCCGGGGTGGAAGTAAAAGCTCATATTCACAGGGGTTCCGCACGATTAACTACATTGAAACTGTATCACAATGATGTGTTCGTTTTTTTTATAAAGACTAATTGATGATCTTGAAGCCAAATTAAAAGAACTTAACTCGTACCACTCCTTCTACCAATCAACCAACCAATCTACCAATAATTTAAATCTTTTTGTTCATGAAAACCTCATGTGGGTATTATTACTAATAAATAAAGAATAAATAAAGGAAAGAAAAATTTCGACACCGGCGGGGATCGAACCCGCGACCTCGGGTAAACGCCCCGACGCTCTGCCAACTGAGCTACCGTGTCAATTGGCTGCCAGTGCGAAATTCTTCTATCCTTTATTTCTTTTACACGTTTAAGTAGTGTTTGCGTTTCCTACCTTCGAATTTTTACTAAACGTGTAAAAGAAATAAAGGATAGAAGAATTTCGCACTGACAGCCAATTGACACGGTAGCTCAGTTGGCAGAGCGTCGGGGCGTTTACCCGAGGTCGCGGGTTCGATCCCCGCCTGTGTCGAAATTTTTCTTTCCTTTATTTATTCTTTATTTATTAGTAATAATCCCCACATGAGGTTTTCATGAACAAAAAGATTTAAATTATGTGATAGTTAGGCGTTTTCAACATTTGCATTCTATCTGAAAAGGTAGACAAGTGGCCTTTCGAATCAGTAAAAATTCGAAGGTAGGAAACGCAAACACTACTTAAACGTGTAAAAGAAATAAAGGATAGAAGAATTTCGCACTGGCAGCCAATTGACACGGTAGCTCAGTTGGCAGAGCGTCGGGGCGTTTACCCGAGGTCGCGGGTTCGATCCCCGCCTGTGTCGAAATTTTTCTTTCCTTTATTTATTCTTTATTTATTAGTATCAATCTACCAATACCAATGTTTCACGAAAGATGACAATGTCAATCATGTTATACAAAAACAAATTATATTTGCATAACACGTTAGTTACTAGTTATCGTTAACTTATTAAAAGTCATGATAAAATATCCTACACAAGTTTGTAAAATGGATATTTATCAAATTTATTTCATTTTATTTTAATTAATGTATAAAATGAAATAGATTAATAAAGTGTAATATTGTGTGAGGATAAAAAAGGATATCTAATTTAATGTAAAGTAATCAATCCTCCATAATAACCCGCGCTGCGTTAGCGCCTATCAACGAAGACGTAAATTTGTCTGAGTAAGATTGAATTTTTAGGACATAATTTCAAATAATTTGGCAGTGAAATATATACGTAATTAGACTTTTGTGCATGAAACCTCGTATGGGGATTATTTTACTAATAAATCAAGTAAAGAAAAATCTCGAAACCAGCAGTACTTGAACCAGCGACATCCCGGTCTACGAGCCGGTAGACCGGTATCGGGGCGTAGTATATACGTATATATTTGAACACATGCTTACACGCCCACATTAGATTCCAAGTCAAACACCAAACTATTTTTAGAATTTAGGTTATGTCAACTAGGCTTATTTACCAAATAATAACTTTAAAAAAACAACTAAACAAACGCAATCCTGTGCCCCTCATAGACCCATTTCCCGCGATCTTTATGTCTTCAAAAACCTTATACACCAACACTGTTATCAGTCATCAAAACCGCCACAATAAAATCCCATATCCTCATTCCAGACAGGCTCCGGCAAGACCTACACGATGGGCAGTGGCTGGGAGGGCGAGGGTGAGGGCGACGAGGAGCGCCGCGGCATCATCCCCCGGGCCATCCGAGATTTGTTCACCGGTGCTGAAGAACGGTCAGAGATCGCGAGGGCTCAAGGTCAACTGCCACCGGAGTTCAGCGTACATGCGCAATTCATTGAGCTGTATAATGAAGATATTGTTGATCTGCTTGATCCTGCTAAAGATCCGTTTGCTAAGGTACGTGTTGCAGGTTTGATTGGAACAGCGATGCATACTGCGCAGTGCTTAGTACCAGTTTAGATCCCTCGAGTTCCTAGCCTATATTAGATAAATAAGCCGTGAATTTGAGGGTTTTGGTTTAAATGTAAATCAGGACTAAGTTCAATGATTTTGGTGTTTGGTAATGTGACTAGTTAAATGCCATAACGATTTTAATGAAAGGTGGTGATGAAGAGTACAAAATCCTCAGTATGGGATCTGAGAACTTAATACAATCGATACACTGCTTAAATCTTAAAAATGAGATTTTTATAAATTTATTTTAAACAATCTGCCGTACATAAGAACTGATTTAGTTAAGTAAATTGGATAAAATCAAATATTCTAATAAGTAATGTTTGCGGTCACGCGAGATTAATCAACCGAGACAAGTGTACTTGCAAACGGTTTGTGTGTAATTACGTTTTACTACCCGATGCAGTTACTACAAAAAAAGAACAGTTTTTCGTCTGTTTGTTCTTACAACACGCTTAATAATTCCAACTTGCAAATAAGAACTAGAAGTTAAAAAAACTACGTTTGTACATCTAGGTTTTGGTTATCAACAATTGCTTATGTAGTATGGCTGTTTTGTGACTAATAGAAATTTAATCGTTAATCTAAGAAACTAAAACTCAAAATAGATTCGAATAATTTTAATCAAGTCATTTAAAAACTTGATCACATATCAAAATAATTAAATATCTTCAAGAGTTACAAACGCAGAATATAAAAAAATACGTTAATGGAAATATAGATAATGCCAATACAAATACTCAGCAGGAATAATATATATGTATATAGTTTCTATAATATATATGAATAGAAGCTTGTGGCGATACCCACACAAAAATACAAGCCAGGGTATATGCGAGTACCACCACTTAGCAATTTACGTCACGAGGGGCACTCCATGCGTTATCAGTTAGAGGGTCCACCGACTAATCTTGTTGCGTTGGAGAGTTACAATCACACTTTTGGAGTGTTTCCGACTACTATCATTTTATATTATCGTAAAAATATGTTCGGCCCTATGAAACCACCGTTGTTTCATATCATATTAACGAGACCATACCTAGTCTACATACATACATATACTCACAGCTATAAATCCCTTAAAGGGGTAGCCAGAGCTAGGGAATTAGAAACTCCTCAGCCACTTTTGGAAAGATGGTAAAATAAAGGTTGTTGGTGATGGGTCTCTAACCGCTTCGCCCAAAAATCCCTTTAGAGCCCCAATACCGTTAGTCGCCTCTTACGTACACCCACCGGAAGAAATGGGGTAGTGCTATTCTTAGCCGGCACTACACAGCAAGTCTACGTATATCCAAATCCAGCGGGCTAGTAAAGTACCTGTGCCAGTAATGAACGATGTGGTACGATAACCATTACAAGCGATCGTTTGTTATTTATTATCATACATCATATTTTAACCTTTCAACTTTTAAAGTGTATAGAGAAGTACTAAACAAAACATTAGAGCAGGACCAAATTAAGACGTTCTCTGGACATGGGCTTCACTCAAAGATATTTACAAAGACCAAACTTGCGCTGCTCTCATACTGCCTAAAATTAAAAAAATAGGCTAAGAATGTCTACCCCATGGGTGCTAGTAAGAGGCAACTAAGGGTTTTGGGGCTTTTGAAGAAATTGGTGGGCGATGCGGTTTGAGACGCATCACCTTTAGTTTACAATATTCTACCCACTCAAGTTCCAAAAGTGGCTGAGGAATTTCTTGTTCTAAGCTCTGGTTACCCTTCTAGGGATTTATAGACGTGAGTATATGTATGTAAAATTGTTTCTTGAACCTGTAGAATCGAAGCATTAGAGCATTTTGATTCAAATAACCTCATTTGGACATAATCGTCTTGATATCATAAAGTTACAACGAGCTACTATAAGAGTTCGATAAAAAATGGTAGCGCAAGAAAACTGTGCTATTGACCTCTTCGTTTATTCGTAACCCATTTAAACGTTTTTTTTGTATCTCACTGATGATTTGACATCGAGAGAAGCTTCGCAGCGTTTTTTTTTAATATAAAACCACAGCATTGGAATATCTTTGGAATGACTAATCTCCAACTTTTGGGTATCAAATAACTTACTAAATGTTATTTAATTTCGTCACGGTAGTTAAGTTGGTAATTTGAGCTTTTTAAATTTATATGTAGAGCCAACCTACGCTTTAACGTAATTCTTTTATAGAGATTGCTTTTTAAGATATTAACACAATTTGGAAATATCTTGACATTGTAATTCCATCATTCTAATTCAATTTGTATAACTTAAATTTCGACAAAAAATACTTAATACACGTAAAAAAACCGGCAAGACGCGAGTGAGTTTATTGAGTTCACCATTAAAATGTTGTCTAGAAGAGATCGCTTTAGTGATAAGACCGCCAATAAAATTTTAGTTCTGTTGTTGTAAAACTGTATTTTTGTTAATGAACACTTGAGAATTTCTATTTTGTGCTAAAAATAATATTAGAAATATAATTTTAAAAAACTGACAAACCTCAGAACGACGCTTATATTTTCTCTTGCATAAAAGGAAATGTTGATAAAGTAAGTACTTATATGCAGATTTGTGACTCTTTGCAAATAAAATGAAGGTTCATGGAATTCGAGAGGCGGATAAAGTATAATGAGAGGTTTCCGTATTCAACACTCAAAATAAGGGGTTTTAGTTAGTTCTTCAATCTTTTAAAGCAAACATCCATCTCTGTAAAAATATCATGTCATAATTATCTCCCTCGCAGAACTCCGTATCACTTTTTAGGAGGGTTTGATCAATATTCATTATAGTATAATGCTTAACATTAATATTTTTTTATACAATAACATAACATACTAGCATTATTTCTAAACTTATCACAGTATAAATAATATTAACGGAAACTTATAAAAAAATAAATATAATTTTCAGGCATTTTGAATAAATCCATAAAAAACATTTAGTATTAATTCCTTACCCCTTTGCTTTAATTAACTGCAGGCGACATTATTTAATGAATAGAAATAAATTTCAGGGAGGTCTTCGAATAGCAGAAGACGGATGCGGCGGTGTCAGAATAGTTGGCGCGTCTTGCAAACCTGTCAGAGGAGCTCGAGAAGCGCTGGCAGCTCTCCGCGCCGGCGCACTAGCCCGCACCACTGCAGCCACCAACATGAACTCCTCGTCGTCTCGCTCGCACGCAGTCTTCACACTCATGATGAGACAGAGACGGCTAGCTGTTGATCAGGAGGTTGCAGAAAAAGAAGAGGGAGATAGTCCGGAGCAGTACGAGATTTTGACGGCTAAGTTTCATTTTGTGGATTTGGCTGGTTCGGAAAGACTAAAAAGGACAGGTTTGTGTTTTTTCGGATATAATTTTATATTTAATATAGTTTATATATCAATAACCGACCGGTACCGTCATAACTTTAACGTGGGTATTGAGCGATCAAATGTAATGTTTGCGCTGACTGACTGATGCAGAACGAACATTGCACTGCCCATGCATTGTACAAAGTAAAGAAACCTTAACGTAAATAATGCATTTACTTGCAGTAGAAATAATACTTAAATGTGTTCTGTAATTTTGATGTTTTATTTTTTTGGGTTAGACCTTTTATGATAGCAAAATAAATACAATTAAATTTTATTCAAATCTATGCAAATTCAAATGTAACATTCTTTCTCGTTCTTAAATACTGCTTGTAATAAACATCTTTCTTTCTCTTTTCAGGTGCGACAGGTGAAAGAGCACGTGAGGGTATCTCAATAAACTGTGGCTTGCTGGCCCTCGGCAACGTTATATCGGCATTAGGAGACAAGTCACGGAAAGTTTTACACGTGCCTTACAGGGACTCGAAACTTACAAGGCTGCTACAGGATTCTTTAGGAGGTAAGATTTTCTGTATTGATACATCACATTGATAACATTGTGTCAGTTATTTGAGCTTGACACTACTAATTTTACCGCCCCTCATCTTTGTGCAATCATGTAAATCTTTTATTTCTTTACTTACATACTCTGATCACTGTTGATAAATCTATACAAAATTACGGCTTTCTAGTTTTTAATCACGACACAACTATTTGGTTCATAAAAAAAAGCGATATAACGTACCTTTTATTCGAAACCCTATCTCTCTGAAAGCTCTGCGTTTGTGCTAATTTTATAAAAAATCTGGTTCTGTAGTTAAGCTATAGACACAAATCAAATTGATTAAATCGGAATCTAACGCCGCCGCCTATATAATATAATAACCTAACCGAATTCCAGGAAACAGTAACACAGTGATGATAGCCTGCGTGTCACCAAGTGACCGCGACTTCATGGAGACGCTCAACACGTTGAAGTACGCGAACCGAGCACGTAACATCAAGAACCGATGCGTCGTCAACCAAGACCTCACTTCGAGAACTATTCATCAACTTCGACAAGAGATAGCGAGACTTCAACTTGAACTCACCGAGTATAAACAGGTAAAATTGATTGACAGTTTGGAATTTTACTTATTAGAATGTGAAGGTACTTTTGTAAAAAAACAAATGCATTAAAAACTCATTGGCTTTAAATGATAACATTAAGGCCTATAACGCACTAGCGGTTGGCCGCCATGCGGCGTGCCGTTGCGGTAGGCCGCACATCGATTAGTACATGAAACCGCACGATGACGACGCACTGATTTGCGGCCAGCCGTCAACCGCTCCGGTTGTTCCAGAGCTGCGACGAGCCGCGCCGGTTGAATGATGCGGCGCGCCGCATCCCCACCACGCACTCGGCGCGGTAGTCGCAAACGCCGCGTCCCGCCCGCCAGTCCGTCGTCGTCGTGTTCAATATTTCTAGAAGCACTGACGATTGCGGCAGACCGCAGTGAGCCAAGAACATACGGTTAGCCGGAATACGGCGTGCCGTTACGGCTGACCGTACATACTGCGGCGTGCCGCATCGGCATACCGCATCGCGGCAGGCCGCTAGTGCGTTATAGCCCTAAATCTGTTAATTAGTCTGACCTAATTATTAAGTCCGTGATGCATTAAAATGTAAAGCAAACTGTATTTTAACTGGCACTTCTATCCCGTAGGGTAAACGCGTTGTAGCAGAAAACGGTGAAGAAGGTTGGAGTGACGTAGTCCAAGAGAATGCAATATTAACTGGAGAAGTTGAAGCCTTACGACGCAGAGTAAAAGCGATGCAAGGAACCATAGAGCATCTATCAATAAAAAACAGCGAACTACTATCAGAAAAAGCGCTAGGTGCTTGGACTCCGAAAGATGGAACAGACACTACAGAATGTTCGCTTACTACATTAGTTCAAGGTTATGTGAGGGAGATAGAAGAATTAAGAGCACAGCTGTTAGAAGCAAACGCTATGTATGAAGCGGGTAGGAAGAGAGAGCAAGTGGCTGCGCGAGCGAGACACGACTCCTCTATGCATGATACTTCTTCGGTCATCGATGAAGCGAAACGAGAGTTATATAAGGTTTGTAATTTCTTATTTTCAACTTACAACTTTATTTTTTAACTTTAGTAGCCTGCTTATAGTTTTTATCGCTGATTATTATAATTTGTTTAAATTAAAGGATAATTCTTGGGATGTTTTAATTTTGGCTATGACTATTTCTGATCGACGTACAAAATTTTAAGAAATTGGTTCGTGTTTTCTAATAAGATTCTTCATTTACAACCAGGAAAAGGAGATTCTAGCCCGCAGCATGGGTGAGCTGGAATTTCAAAGAAAGCTGAACATGAGCGACAGTATGACCAGTGCCGCTGAGGAAATGGAGCGAATGATCGGGGAGAGGGAGCGGGCTGAGGGAGAAAGTGCTGAGGATTCCGAACCGTCCGACAATGAGGAGGCAGAATCAGAAAGTGAGGATTCGGAAGGAAAGAGTAAGACCAAAGATTTTTCTCTGTTAATTAATAGTGCAGCTACTGGATGCTTACTTATACTCACGCCCATTATTCCCATTGGGGTAGGCAGAGACTATCGATCGCCACTTAGTACGATCTTGACAAACCTCTCTTGCTTCCCTTACATTCATTTCATATATTCTTCTCATATATTCTCTTTTGTTCGGATGCAGCTGCTGTCTGTATAGTTTTTATTTTCTTTTGTAACTCTACAATATTTTTACCTAGTAACTCTCATATAATATATATCTTAGGTATCCTTAAATCATAATACAACTATTTTCCTAAAAGATAATTCATATTTAATTATTTCTCTTTTAGTGCAATTAGAACTATCAGCAGAGCTAGCCGCATTAAGCACGGATATAGACACGAAACAGCGCTTGATCGAAGAGCTGGAGTTATCTCAGAGGAGACTGACCGCGCTAAGGACGCATTACGAACAAAGACTGGACACCCTGCATCATCAGATCAGAGCTACTCAAGAGGAGAGAGACAAAGTTTTGGCATCATATGGTAAGTTAACAAAAATGATTTTCTGTGTGAGTTCAAGATTTTAGACATTCGCACACGGAACAATATTAAAGTAAATTGTTCTAGATTTATTTGAAGGGTTGAATTTCATAGGTTTCTCTTCTTCCCAAATACATTTTCAATCCTAAATGTTACCATTGACACTGTTTATCTCCTAAGTTAATTTTTATATGATTTTTGCAAATTTATGCCATATTTATAATTATGATAGGTGTGGTATTCATTTTCACTAACGTGAAAGTCTAGGTACATTTTAGTGACGTTAGTACATGGTATAGACAGTATCTGAATTTCAGGGTGTAATTTTAATATACTTCCGCAGTTTATGTAGTTTTTTAATTATTCTGTAACCGAGTCCAAAATCTCGATATCTATTCCAGCGGCCCAAGCATCCCCACCAACTGAAAAGCTAAAACGCGTCCGCGACGAGTACGAGCGCCGACTGACCGAAATGTCCCGCGAGCTGCGGCGACTGCAGGGCGCGGCCAGGGAGCACGCGGCCCTGCAGCGCTCGCACAACTCCACCGCCACGCAGATACAGCAGCTCAAACGCGACTTGCACGATATGAAGCGAGATAAGGTAATTTCATCTTTATTAGTAGATATTAAAGCTCATACTAAGTTGTCTCGCGAGGTGCGACGACTGCAGGGCGTGGCCAGGGAGCACGCGGCCCTGCAGCGCTCGCACAACTCCACCGCCACGCAGATACAGCAGCTCAAACGCGACTTGCACGATATGAAGCGAGATAAGGTAATTTCATCTTTATTAGTAGATATTAAAGCTCATACTAAGTTGTCTCGCGAGGTGCGACGACTGCAGGGCGTGGCCAGGGAGCACGCGGCACTGCAGCGCTCTCACAACTCCATCGCCACGCAGATACAGCAGCTCAAACGCGACTTGCACGATATGAAGAGGGAAAAGGTAATTTCATCTTTATTAGTAGACACTAAGGCTCATACTAAGTTGTCTCGGGAGCTGCGGCGACTGCAGGGCGCGGCCAGGGAGCACGCGGCCCTGTAGCGCTCACACAACTCCACCGCCACGCAGATACAGCAGCTCAAACGCGACATGCACGATATGAAGCGAGATAAGGTAATTTCATCTTTATTAGTAGATACTATGGCTCATAGTCCCGTCCACTACGAGAACGCCGCGTCTCACTTAAATGTATCGGCAGTTACGACGACTATAGGGTGCGTCCAAGCGAGAAATCTGACACCACTCAGTGACTGATACGATATACAGGGATAAAGTATCATTTTATTTTGTTATTAACCTTAAAAACTTATTTTATAGAACAAAATAACACAGGTCCGCTTACGAATTATCGTATAGCATTAGTATTACTGCCGCGGCTGGATTGAGGCTTTGAACTTACATTGGTGATCTAACACAGAATACAAAGCGGCCATCGTGAACTGGTCGAAACCGTTACGAGGCCTAATTATCACTGCTCTTGTATTTTAAACCATAAGATTTTATTATCGGTAAACTTGCTTAAATCAACAAGCCTTAAGATAAATATTAGCACTAACAAACATCTTATCATGACTGTCGCAAGCCAGTGAGGTTCTTCGGGCAGTTGTATTATTTGAGTGATAGTTTACACTGATTTTATTTCATATGAAGCTTGATATTCACGTTTCTCAATAATTATTATATATATGCTATGTATCGCAGGCTATGCTGTGTAGTGTCGGCTTAGAATAGCACTACCCTATTTCTTCCGGTGGGTGTACGTAAGAGTCGACTAACGGTACTGGGGCTTTTAAGGGATTTTTGGGCGATGCTGTTGGAGACCCATCACCAACAACCTTTATATTTACCATCTTTTCCCCACTCACATTTCCTTACCTAATACGCTACCCTTTAGGGATTTATAGCCATGAGTATATGTATGTATGTATTATATATTTCTATGTAATAATGAATAAATTTTGATTAATGTGCATGATGCTTGAGAGGTTTCCCAGGATTGTGCATAGTGGCGATAGATAGTCCCTGCCTAGCTCAATGGGACCTAATGATGTGAGTATGTCAAGTACGTAAATACACACTCACATCTTCAATATTGTTTTCAATGAATATTACAGTTAATAAAATAAAACTATCCCCTTTATTCCCGCATGTTTTATCTTTATTCCACAAACTCAATTTTCATAAGTATCATACCCTTATTGAATGAAATATTATTTTTTGTGTGTGTGTGTGTGTGTTATTGTGAGGAAACCCACATGGCTGAGTTGTACATAGTCATGTGACAGTGCATTCGTACAAAACGGCGATAGGCCTGCCCCCTATCACGTGAGTACACTGTCCATGCAAAACGTGGGTACTCTGAACACCAGGTGACAAAGTTACGTGATGTTCAGAAGTATTAGTACCTCTGCCAACCCCTTCGGGGATATTCGGCGTGAACGTTTATGTTATGTTATTATGAATTTCTTTTAATTCCAGGTGAAGTTAGTTCAACGAATGCGAGAAGAGTCAAAACGTCACGCAGCATCTGAAGCAGCGCGAGCTAGAGAAGTGAGTTATTTTATTGTTAATTGTCAGGATCGTACAAAGTAACGATCGATAGTCTCTGCCTGTGTGAATGTACTTTTCTTCAAAACAAAACAGTAAAGTAGAAAACGTAATGATAATGTAATCTAGCAACGCGCTTGAAAATTTTAACATCTCTAATATCTTACTTTGCCACTAGGTAGCACAAATATCTTTTTTATGTGATGCTGCTTTTTGGAATTGATAAACGCTTCCCACCCAAAAAATCACGGATCGAACGATAAAGAGGCACAATGAGCACTTTTCAAACTAGATGGCTTATCTAATTTCCGATCGATTCACTTTTTGCAGTTATAGACTTACGTCTATTATAGGCATCAATGTATAATGTATAATCTCTCAAACCAACCGTTATTGTTCAATTTAGCAATGTATTATTCATATAGCTGCTTTTGTACAAGGGTTAATTACTTAATAAACTTCACTATAATACTTTTAGATAACATAACATAAACGTTCACGCCGAATATCCCCGAAGGGGTTGGCAGAGGTACTAATACTTCTGAACATCACGTGACTTAGTCACCTGGTGTTCAGAGTACCCACGTTTTGCAGACAGTGTACTCACGTGATAGGGGGCAGGCCTATCGCCGTTTTGTACGAATACACTGTCATATGACTAAGTACAACTCAGCCATGTGGGTTTCCTCACGATGTTTTCCTTCACCGTTAACAACCATGATAAATTAACCACACATATGTCTTTAGAAAAGACAAATTGGTGTAGGCCCGACCCAGGATTTGAACACTAGTCGTTTGCACGATAACCGAGTGTTCTACCCACTGGGCTATCACGGTTGCTTTTAGATGTCACTTATATTTACCTCATGTAATTGTTGTTCTCTAACGATTTTACCGACAACCGTTTTTTCAGGTTGCACAATTACGAAAGGAATCTAGGAAAAATGCCAACTTGATTCGGACTCTAGAAGCTGAAAGGAGACTTAAAGAACAGGTTTGCAATTATTTATATTTATGATTTATTCATGGGCTTTGTCATCGTTCCGCTTCACTCATTATCATCCATTTCACATTGTTAATTATTTTGTTGTAGGTACATAAATGTCACATAACTCACCAGTGCCCCAATCATACTGTAAGAGTTACATACAATGTTCATTTTCTATTATAACATTATTAAAAGAAAACCAAAACTGGACTTACGTATCAAATAGAATTAAAAAAATCTTTCTTTCTTTCAATATATGAGACAACAAATCAACAGACTTAGAATTTACGTTTAATTTGATACATGTTTTTTATACTAATAGGTTTAATTTATTTCATTTTATATGAGTATGTACACTCCGCAAGCATCAGCGTATATTGAAACACAATATCTGAATAAAAACGTTTATGTTATTACAAACCAGATTAATATAATTAAGACAACCATCCATATAGTTCCGGTCCTACTTTAAGGCAATTTAAAGTCGTTCGCTATGTTCCAAAAACATTGCTTCATTTTCGACCCGACATTCACATTCCGTTGCTTTGTTGTATCGTAGCATAGTACTTACCATCCTAGGTTAACTTATAATTTGTTGCCTTATTAAAATTAATAACATGAGTGATTAATACATTAAAAACATGTACATGAAAGTTACCAATGAGTAAATCGAATCCTGGCACGAATCAAAAGAAAGCATGAACTAAATTATTTTGAACTTTATATACTTTTTCTTTACTGTGCATGAGAGGTGTCTCCATCACCACTAACTTTCGAACTATCACAAAGTTGTATATATCAGATATTTTGAACAAATAATTAACTAGTTTTATAACGTGTTTTTCGTGTATCAGGTACTAAAACGCAAACAAGAAGAAGTGTCAATACTGAGGCGTGGCAAACGAGACAAGTTGAGCTCGAAAGCTGCTGGCAGATTAAATGGTAAGTATTTATGTGTAAGCCGTGTTGTATGATAGTTTAACTAAGGTAACAGAACACAAATGTTATTTTCTAGATGAAATACATTTGAACTATCAGGAACAGCGAACTGGTTGTTGAAAGCAATTAATATAAGCGTTGACCTTTAAATAGTGTGACCTTTGCCGTGTAGTGTCGGCTTAGAATAACACTACCCCATTTCTACCCGTGGGTGATCGTAAGAGGTGACTAACGGTATTGGGGCTTTTAAGGGATTTTTGGGCGATGTGGTTGGAGACCCATCACCAAAAACCTTTATTTCACCATCTTTTCCCCACGCAACTTCCAAAAGTGGCTGAGGAATTTATAATTCCTTGGCTCTGGCTACCCCTTCTAGGGAATTACAGCCGTGAGTATATGTATGTATGTATGTACCTTTAAATAACTTTTTTAATAATTCCACATACAAGTTTCTTTGAAATACTATCTAAGATAACTATCAATTACATTTTGTTCTCAGACCGCATGAGAAATCGCAACTTAGATGTGTACCGCGAAACCTGGAATCGCCTGGACAGGTGGCTCTCAAGAGCTACAGCTGCTAAATCCATGCTGGGAGAACTAGAAGCATCATTGGAACGAGCTCTTACAGAGAGAGAAAGAGTGAGGAAGGACTTGGCAACGTCGCAACACCACGATCCAGAGGCAGGGAGAGATCATCTGAAATATCTTCATCAGTGCATAGCGGATATACAACAACAAATCATGCAGCTAGAAGTAAGGCTCAGTAATATGCATCTTATTTACTCTTAACCATTATTTTTTTATTAAAAAGAATATTCTTAACACTGTTTGTCAGAAGTGCCCAAACCCATCAAATTGATATGGTTAAGTAAGTACAGGGAATAAATGATCAAATGTGTAAGATATTTTATTTTAAATTTTTATTCCTGTTTAATTTATAGATGTATTGAATATCTTCTTTGTTATATACAATAATGGGAGCGATTAATAAGATCGATTTTGCTAATTGTTTTGTGAAGTTTAAATAGTACACAATTAATAACATAAGATCAATTTAAAGAGAAATCCTACAAGAAATTAATACATTTAATAACTGTTATGAACATGAATTAAAAGTAATGAATGTAAAAAAGTTACTTTGAGTACACATAATTAACTAAAGCGACGCAACTTAAAGGAAGTCCGAGATTGTAAACCCTTCTTGTTAACCCAAGTTAAAAAACAAGGATGCAAAAAATTTCAACTTCCAATTCTGTTAATCATGCCAAATGCGAAAAACTCGTGAGATAATTTTTAGCCATCAACAATTCCCAGTTATAATCTGAATTCTTCCATCACCAGGAAGAGAACGACGAAAGCGAGCTCCCGCAGCTGCTGAACAGCATCGAGACGGTGGAGGGCGGGCGGTACGCGCTGGAGCGGCTAGCGGCTACAGCGCTAAGATACGGGCACGAAGCCGCTAGACATTCTAAACTGCTTGATGATACGAGGGCGCAACTTAGACAGGTAATATTTGTTTTAGGTTTGTAAGCTTTATTCGAGTGATATTTTTTTGGGTATGAAAAAATCTCATAATTTAATGTTTTTTGACATGAATTCCTCATGTGGGGATTATTACTCATAAATAAAAGATGTTATTAAAGGAAAGAAAAATTTCGACACTGGCGGGGTTCGAACCCGCGACCTTCGGGTATACGCCCCCGTCGCTCTGCCAACTGAGCTACAGTGTCAACGCTGGATGCCAACTGACACTGTAGCTCAGTTGGATGCCAACTGACACTGTAGCTCAGTTGGCAGAGCGACGGGGGCGTATACCCGAAGGTCGCGGGTTCGAACCCCGCCAGTGTCGAAATTTTTCTTTCCTTTAATAACATCTTTTATTTATGATGAAAAAATCTTTTATATCAAAAACTATTCTCAATTATTTTGACTTGATCTTTTAGATTCTCGTCTTAACCATGGCCAAAAATATAAATCAGTAATCTTAAGTGGGAATGTGTCAAAAAATTCAAATTCTCGCGTAAACTTAAAAATAATAAAGAAAGATACATTTACTGAAAACACGACACTGCAGTTTTTTCACTAACTATTTCGTCTTGGCGCTAGTCTTGCTACACTCGCATTCACTAAGTAATAGCAAAACAAGGCTCTCTGTCCACTATTTTGCGACAGCTATAATGTATATTTTATCCAAGCCTCTAATAACATTATACCCTAACAGCTAGAAGAATCATCGGACCGTCACGCGCGCGCACTGCGGGCGGCGGAGTGCTCGCCCAGCGCGTGGGGGGGGCTGCCCGCGCCCGCACTGGCCGCGCTACTCGCACACGTGTCTAGCGGGACGTCTACGCGGTCTGTCTCACCTGTCGACAGGTTAGTGTGCTTGTTTTAATGTCTTATACTAGAAATCGTTGAGCGTGGGTTTCCTCCTGAACAAGGCGATTAGAATGGGTAGATTACAATACATAACAGCTAGAAGAATCGGCCTACATTCAAGCGCGCGCTGGCCGCACTACTCGCTCACGTGTCTAGTGGCACTTCTACGCGGTCTGTGTCGCCTGTGCACAGGTTAGTGGGGCTTTTTATGTTACGTTTTTTTTTCATATTAAAAAAACTTATTTAATCATATTACGTCACACTAAATTTCATAAGGGATTAAATCTGATTGAAGAAACTTTAGATGTTTATAAACTGTAAGAAGCTGTGGTGGTTCACTAGTGTCTTATTGATCTGCGACCTTTGGTTGCTTGCGCCAGAATATGTCTGTCGACCTGCGACCGAGAGTGTGTAATTTGAAATAGGTAGTTTGCATTAATATTTTAGATTTCATATGTAATGTAAAAGATAAGATGTCATTGAGTGTTCGTTGGAATGGAACTAAAAGAACATTTTATTCTCGCTTATAGTTCATTATTGGAACACCGGTTAGCCCCCGAAGGTGTCCGCGAGTCGATGACCGCACCAGTGTCGCCCTCTACACCCAACTCTACGAATACATCGCCCTTGCATCGAAACACGTAAGCATACTATTTTTTTATTTGGAGTTTTCATTTGTAGCAATGTGGTTACATTTAATCAAGCCATTATAACTTTATTTTGTTAAAGTCTGGTATTCATAAGTTTAACTCCGAAGAAAGCTTGTAATATTTACCAGTGTATATGCTGTTTTAGTTATCACACCACATGTGTTGAGTAAACCCATGGTTTACTTAAAACCCTTCTAGTAAACACATGGTTTCTTTTAATAGGTAATACGCTATACTGATGTCACGCATGTACACGTATATACACACATCGCATATTTAGTTTTTTTCTCATAATCTTTGTATGGCCAATCATTGTCCGCCAGTACAACACTGTATACTCGTATCTATAACAATCATTTTTTCCCAGCGGCCGCCGCGGCTCAGTACGTCTTCGTGACCTTGGAGTAGTGGGACGCGAGGAGGACCCCATGACGCAGTCCATGGTGGAGCGCCCGCCGCCCGCGCCCGCGCCCCTCGCCCGCGTGCCTAGCGCCCCCGGCAGCCTCAAGTATGTACACCATATCAGATTCTACGTCTTGGGGATAGGGTTTATTGCCGCTTGAACCAGCCGAATATCATCTGTTTGGTTAATCATGTTGAGTGGTGGAACGCCCGCCGCCCGTGTGCCCAACGCGCCGGCAGCCTCCAGTATGAACACGATTTTGTGTCTTATGTCAGCGGAGTAGGGTCCATTGTCGCTTGATATTTCGGAATATCTAGTCATTAGTTGGTAATGTTATCTAAGTGGCGGAGGCGGAAGGACCCCATGACGCACTCCATGGTGGAGGACCTGCCGCCCTCGCCCGCGCCCCTAGCTCGCGTGCCCATCGCGCCCGGCAGCCTCAAGTGTGTACACGATATTGGATCTTATATTTGGGTTGTAGGGCTTATTATCGCTTGTGATAATCGCCTTTAGATTTTGGAATATCTTCTTTTTGGTTGGTTAAATGATCTAAGCCACTCGTTGTTTAAGATGTTAAAAGCAGCGTTTTGTGTTTCAGTTAGCTATACTCTAATGCAGTATTTATATACTGTGGGGATTTGTAATATCCGCTAAGAAAAGTACTAACCCATTTCTTCCCGCAGGTGTCGTATGAGGCGACTTAGGCTATTGGGGCTTTTTTAAGTATGTACGTAATTTTTGCTGGAATACATTCATTCAGATAATTATACTATATTGCCGCCGGTATAATGTTAGAAAGGGTAATAGTTTATTTACACTTTTTCTTCCTATGTTGTGAATGTTCAGTGCATTGATACGTATTTCAATATTCGTTACACCATTCACACATTACAACTTCGTGATACGAATCAACCTATTGAACCCCTATCGACTTCCGCACCCCACCAACCTCAATGTGGTACGAACCAAGCTAGTACCATCCAATTGAACACTTCACCCACCAACCACAATACATGTATCGTGACGTCCCGCACAGAGGTCTGACGCCGCTGACGTCATCGCTGGGCTCGCCCCTCCCCCGCCGCGTCCCGGACAGCCCCCGCCCGCTGCGACGACAGAATACCATCACTAAGCCGGCCTCCTTGTATGTATTACTGCACCTTATATGTCTTTTCACACTTTTACTCAAGAGACTAATTATGTTTAGTAAGTTATTTTTGTAGAAAAAAATAAAACACAGCTTTCAAACTATGATTAGTCTTTTGGGTTACACTGTTATAAATCCTACAAGACAGAGTTATCAAAATATCTTGTTTTTTTGCTCATATTCATTCTTACAAAAGATTTGGGTTTTATACTTTTTCTGTATGTTAAGTGTTTGTGCTTGATTATACGAACCTGTATAGCACTTTACTCATTGCTTACGCTTGGTGCCTGTAAGGTAATTAAAAATGGGAAGGAGACGACACTTATTGTGCTCTCTGTCACACTCAAAAACCTTACGGCAAAGTAGCACACTAATGTCGTATAGTAGCGATTTAATCGTTATGTATGCCGTTTATGAAACTACTTATCGTGATTTGAATGTTTTTGACATGAAAACCTCATGTGGGGATTATTACTAATAAATAAATCGTGTCGAAATTTTCTTTCCTTTATTTATCTTTCATTTACTTATCGTGATATTTTGATAACTTTGTTTTCTTTAATCGGTACTAAAACGCAATTAACAAATCTGTTTGATTTATAGTTATAAATTTATAGTTTTTATATTCATTAGTTTCATTGGGTATTTTTATGATCAAATGTATTTATTAATATTGCGTTTCGGTATAAATCATAAGTGTATATTTTTTATTTCCTTATATTTTGCATGACATAATAGTAGAAAATGGCTTGTAGAAGTAGTCTTAGTGCTTCCGTAGACATGTGCAATAGTCCAAAATCTTAAGGGAGTGTAAACATTTTATGAGAAGATATTAGATTGTCCATTTCAGTTTCTTGTGAATATATAATTAGAAATTGCACTTTGAATAAAATTCCTATTCCCTAAAATATTCTCTATTCCTCATTTTAATCCGTGTGAGGATTCCTTTGCATATAAAAAATGTCTTCAAATCGACATTATTTAAAATTGTTGATATGATTAAGTGTTTTGCTTAAATTTAATCGCTTATGTCGTTATTTATATTTCAGTGTCGACTTACTAATCGGTCTAAGTTTTATTCTGCTCTGCATTTTTCTTATAAAACT